>JAFBJT010036550.1:63775-111275 GCA_016785325.1 Chascanopsetta lugubris | reverse complement strand
GCCAGCTGCACGAACGTGCACGTGCATATGGGCGGCGACGCACGTGCACACGCACTCTCACAAAACGTCAACACATAAACAGGCCAGGAAGAATGTGTGAGGACGGAGTCAGGTGTGATCAGCTTGAACTTTGAGGAAGTTTTGCAACGTTTTGAAAATTGAGGTGCAGTGTGTAGGATTTAGTGACATTTAGTGGTGAAGTTGCATGTTGCAGCTGACCACCTACTGACCTGGCACATGTTGTGACTCAAGTTTGACGTGTCCATCCAATAAAATTTTCGTATACTTTTTAACTAGTTGTGTCAGTGACCTCCAACCATTGTATTTTTCCATTACTTTTCACAAAGACCATTAGAAGCAGGGGAATTAGAAATGCGCATAAACATGTGGATATATGAGCTTTAGACGACCCCCCCCCCACTGTTATATGACGACTGGTCCATCTAAGTGGTTTTTCATTGTTCTTAAGAAACATATTGCTGCATCTGATATTAAAAGCTCTAATCGCCCTGACGAGAGTCCTTGAAGTGCATCGTGCATATTTGTCATCTTCTGTTCTGTCCGGAGTCGCTGTCTTTGTGAAGGAGCGCTTCCCAAGGTATAGGGGTCTGATTCCCGCCGCAGCCTTCAAAGCAAAGAACGCAGCGGCAGAAAGAAAACCATGCACGATGCACAAAGGGAAAGACGGGACTGAAGAGGAGCAGAGGATGGATGTAAATATGGGTCATTGTGGAGGCATTTATCTGATTAGGAGCGAGGGGACACAAAGGCCGACCTACATGTCCACGTATACAAGCGAGCGCGCAAACAGACCTGGAGAGGCTGCACGGCGCATGTCTTCCAGATGAATAGGTGGTAATGAGCGTATAGTGGAAGTGATTCTCCCCCATCGCCCCCCTCTTTCCTCACCCTCCTCTTCACCCCCCCCCCCCCACCCCTTTTTCTCAGGACTCAGGTGCGCAGCACATGGCGTCTCTTGTTCCCTTTTTCAACTCCCTCTGCCACAGTGTGCAAGACTTCATGATTTTATGACAGTCTAGTCACTGGAATATACTTTGTTGTTTTCATGAACTCATTATTTTGCATGTCTGTCCTACAGAAACCACCATGTTTTTTTGTTTTTTTTCAGTCGCCCTGAAGGATCCAAACGGTCCTTGTTTCCTTTCCTTATCACCTTTTCTTGTTGAACTGGGCCGTTCTCCCCTCGTCTCTCTCCATCATCCTGAGGGAAAGTTTAAAGGGACACAGCCGCATGCCCGCGTCCTTTGAAGAGAGTGCTGCTGACCACGCGGCGCACGCATGCTCCCACAAAGGCTTTTTATGTTGCCTTAGTATTCACGCAAGAGCCTGGGAATAATGAGGAGACATAAATAATGACACGGTCAACAATAAAAGCTAAAGGAGCAATCAGAGTTTGATTGGAGAGGAGAGGTCAGATGGATAAAAGGAGGCGGAAGAATACCTGCGTTTTGAAAACAGACGGTGTCAATAAGAACTGAGACAAAAAGTTAGATAATCTGCTTTTTTTTCATCTTTATTTATATTTTTATCTTTAACCTCTCTGAACTGTGCATTCACAGATGCTGTGCAGAGCCAACATGGCGCCCCCTTTTGGAGAGGACTAGCTTCTATCCACAGTTTAAGGTGATGAAACACTAAAGAGTTATTTCATGTTCAAATTCTGCCAGTTCATCCTTTTCACCAAAATCTGACACACTGCACCTTTAAATGCGCAGTGTGTAAGATATTGGTCATTTTTGTCACTTCTGAAAATATTACTAAACAATTATATAAAACAATTATAAACTAAACTGACAAGTTCATGAATTCATAATCACGTAAATGTTTTTTTCCATTTCGGACGCACTAAACATGTCCTGAGTTTTAATGACAGCTGAAGTCCCCATAGGTTCTGCTGCCTGCTCCGAAAGTCCAGGGTGAGGTGATGAATACAACGCGCAACAGCACCTCCAGAGGTCATCAAATCTTAGACACTGCACCTTTAAAATATGTTTTTTACATGATTTTTAATCATGTAGAGTCATATCAGATTGTGCTGGTCTGTACAGCAGGAGTAGGCATTTGTTGAATTTAAGGTACACTGTAGAATACTGGGACATCTAGTGGTGGAGTTGCATGTTGCTGTTTTTTAGTTTGAACATTTCTTAACAGTACTTTTCCATCCATATGTTCATTCATTTTCCAACATCGCACACACGCACACACACTCACACACACACACACACACACACACACACACACACACACACACACACACGCACACGCACACACACACAGGCAGGCAGAGGCTCGTCCGGGGCAGGTCCTGGGGGACACGGGCACTTGAAGGAGTGATTGCCTAATGAGGGAGAAAATCTGTTGTAGTGTGGGACAGGAGGCAGCAGAGCAATCAAAACAGACTGTATTTACATTACACATGCACTAATTAAAGATGTAATTGACATCAACAAGGAAACCTCGCTGCACCTCATTTAGTCATTAGACATTTACCTCTAATCATCACTGCTGCTTCAAAATCCCCTGGTTTCAAATGTGATTCTCCTCATAGAAAGCTGCAAAATAAGTTTGTCTTAATTAAAGGTCCGGTGTGTAAGATTTTGTTGAGATAATTTAGAGCCCACTAGTGGATATTTACATCTCACTGGAACTTGCAGCTTCACCATTTGAAGTCACTAAATCTTGCCCACTTTACCTTCAACTTTATAATGAGGGAAATGAGCACAAGTATGCAGTCTGAGCATGTCTGTATGTATAATCTGTATCATTTCCTGAATTTATTTAATGCTGTTAATACATGTTTGACATTTATTTAGATTTATTCATACCACTAGATGTCACTAAATCCAGTACATTCAGATGATTTCCTGAAGCTGATGTCCACTAGAGATTTTACAGACATTACTAAGTATATATACTAAAGATGAGTTGCAGAAATCAAAGTGATTCAGTGCAGCAGTATTCTAATTTCTACACGTGTCTGGTTTTACAATGACTACACATCGGACCAGGGAGGCTCACACGAGCGTGTGCACACGTACGCGCACATGGAATCACACACTGTCACAGGTGTCGTTATCCAGGGATTATGTGGGGAGTGTGTTCTCTGATAAAGAATCTGTGTTTGAGTTTGGGATCTGTGTTGGATTCAGTGTGTGATCAGTCACTGGCCTCTGGGAAAAGAGAGCGAGGGGGGGGGGCTGCTGCAGAGAGAAAAATGGAAACTACTAAATATGTTTCTTTGCCATTTTAAGTGACATAATAGACGCAAGTGAATAATGTTTTTATTTTTTCCACCTTTTCAAGCAGCGGTTTGTTAGTGTCTGTGTGTGTGTGTGTGTGTGTGTGTGTGTGTGTGTAGGAGGCGGGGAACTGTGTTTGGGTTTGGGATCAGAGGGGAGAGCAGTGTGTGAACAGCACTCTATAAAGCACACAGATTATCAGGTCAACACACACAGACATACTTAGTGAAATGAACAAAAGAGGAGCCACTGAACTCCACACACACACAAACACACACAAACACACACATGCACACACACAGAAAGAGATGCCATGTGATAAACGCTCTGAGGCAGGACAAATAAAGTACAGGAGAGCTGTTCCCAAAGTAAATATTTTTGAACATAAAATCCTTCAAATAATTTCACCATAAAAAATGTGAGATCATGTCCAACTATATTTCTGTCCACTGGAGAAATCATGTGGAGACGTGTTGTTCAAATTATGTTTGAAATGGTTTCTATTTAAAACGGTGAATTCAATTGAGAAAAGGAGATTTTAATATCTTGAAGTGGAGCAGTGCTTGATGAGATGCAGGAGACTGACTGAGCATGTCCCCACCTACTGGTCAAATCTGGTAGAGCACTTAGAGCAACTCAACAGGCGCAAAACCATGAAGACAATGATTCACTTATACATGTTTTGGATCGCACATATTTGAAATAATTCATGGAAAGTGAGTTTAATAATGATAAGATAACATTAAATGTAACAAAGTATGTGTTTAATTTGTTGATATTTTTTGAACAAATCAAGGATTAGTATCTTATTAAGAAATTTGATTTTAATTCTGTTGACATTCACATGTTTTACACGTCTGAACATTGTAATGTAAAAAACATAGTTTAGCTCATTGAGTTATCTCGTTTTTGTGTGAAATTCAGTTGTTTACAACATGTAAACATCTTGTTCCTGCAGGCAGCTGCTCCAGAGGTGGACACCAGTCATCTCTCAGCTGGAGAATGAAGGTAAGATCTCACGGATGCAAACTGTACTTATCGAAATCCAAAGTGAGGTTTGTGATTCGTAGAAATCATCTTTATCAGTGACCCTCAGCTGGAAGATACAAAATAATGCATGATAGGCAACATCTCATTTATACTCTTCAATTCAAGGACTCAAAACACTATCAGAGGCTGTGAGCCAAATTTAGATTCCTCCTCAACTTAAATAGCATCAGAATCGTCATGGAAACCAGTGATGTCTGTTGTTAATGTGGTGCAGGTTGTGTGGTTCATGATTTATAAATTAATATTTACCTTTTTGTTCGTTTTCATTTAGTGCCATAATTACAATGTAGCTATACTGCAATAGTCAGTGACTGTGTGTGTGTGTGTGTGTGTGTGTGTGTGTCTGTGTCTGTGTGTTTGTGTGTGTGGGATGTGTGTTTGGTTTTGACCAATTCAGCAAAACATGGGGGAAAGTTGAGAAAATTAATTTGGCAACCTGTTCATCGCTGTGTGTGTGTGTGTGTGTGTGTTGTTGTTGTTGAGACAGATGGATGTGATGTTGGCATGGAATCAGAAAACATCAACAAAGAGATCTGAACACATGCGCATTCTCTCTCTCTCTCTCTCTCTCTCTCTCTCTCACGCACACACACACACACACACACACACACACATGCACACACACACATACATTGCTTTTACATGTACAACTGCCCAGATAGATATCTAGCATATACTAAGAGCTGAGATGTGTATGTGTGTGTGTGTGTGTGTGTGTGTGTGTGTGTGTGTGTGTGTGTGTGTGTGTGTGTGTGTGTGTGTGTGGCTACCTTAGAGGGCCTTTTCCTCCTTGTTTTTCTATGTGTGTGTGTGTGTGTGTGTGTGTGTGTGTGTGTGTGTGTGTGTGTGTTCGTGTTCTCACAACAACAAAAAGTCTTGACTGTTTTTCTCTCTATCTCGATGGAGCACAGGGGCAACATCTGTGCTTAGGCCCTTGTGGCTAAAACTTGTCTGATTAAGACTTTTCCTAACAAGCTGTTTGGATCATGCATGTCATGAGAAGACATGCAACAAAGGAAATATTGGTGTGAGGTGGTACTTTAATTGTACAAACAACAACAGGGAAGTTTCTGTAAACATCTGTGTATAAAGGTCCACATTGTCGTGTGACCATCTTACACCTCCACCTGACATTCACCCCTCGGCAGCGTCCATTAGTTCATACATAGTGAGTGATGCACAGTTCATGTGTCAGATCTGATTTTTACTTTTTTACTTCTACATGCTTTTGTGGGGAAGTTCACCACTAGATGCCACTAGATCATACACACTGCACCTTGAACATAAACCTCGTCCCATCTTATCTTTCCTGAGGTCATGCAGGGTCAACCTCTTCCTTTCTCTTCCTTTCTTTGACCCCGGGCGTTTCGCCGGAAATTACATCGGTTTTATATGTGGCAGCGAGTCTTAATCTTCATCCGCCAAAACAATTAGTCCCAGTCGACATTACTGTGATAAGTCGAGGAATCACATGGCAGCACTTCAGCTGGGCAGCAGCATATGGTCTAATGCAAATGGACTTAATAGTTGCACTGAGTATTAATTGGACACATGCTCTCACCTCTCTCACCCCTCACCCTCTGCTATTATTACACGACACACACACACACACACACACACACACACACACACACACACACACTCACACTGCGCTGTTACACAAAGCATTAGCATATTTTCCAGATTAAAAACAATGTGAAATTGTAAGCATGGGACAGACATATGCAAATGACTCCGCAGCAATTTACCCAAACAAAGCTGCCACTGATGTCACGTGAAGGGAAGGGGTGGATGACACGACTAACGGCTGCACTGGTCAAAGGTTCAGTTTGTGTGTGTGTGTGTGTGTGTGTGTGTGTGTGTGTGTGTGTGTGTGTGTGTGTGTGGATAGACTGTAATTGAAGATTACGACACATTGTAATCAGTTATAGAGTAATAATGTATCTGTGCCGTCATATGGTGTGATGAAGAAGCTTATAGGCAGGTTTAGAGAAAGGCTTGAAAGCATTAAATTAACAGAAAAAATCAAAATGTGTTTAGTTTGTCTTTTCTAGGCTTCCATACAAACACAGCTGTGCAATATGGTCGCCTCCAGATGTGAATATATATCATATATCTAAAACTTCAGGACAGTTATTTGATATCAGTTCTGTCAGTAGAGATGGAAATGATCTCACCTAACTGAATCTTTTTCAGTCGCACCTTTAAAAAAAAGTCGACGGAGAGAGATGGACATGGGCAGAGTGAAAGTGTTAAAATAAACAAAACACATTTTGGGAGTGAAAGAGAGATAGAGCGACTACAGTTGACTTGGCAGGAAAGGTGAGAACACTGGGAAAGGCTAAACATGAAAAAGCGAGAGCGAGAAGGTCAGCCAACAGCTCAAATGGAAGACATTTACAGCTCTAGTAAGACCGCATACACACACACACACATATGCAAAAAAATATAAATACATCTGAGCCAATGTCTTTGCTGGAATAATTGCACGAGCGAGCACATCTGGTGCACTTTGAGAACGAGTCCTGGCTCAATGCAGCGATGGTAATGACAGTGTGTGTTTGCACATGCTGTGTGTGCGTGTGTGTGTGTGTGTGTGTGTGTGTGTGTGTGAGAGAGAGAGAGGGAGAGAGAGAGAGAGAGAGTGTGTGTCCACTCCAAATGCCACTGTGCTGCTTCACAGGGTTCGGCTCCTCTCATTGTCACTCACAGGAGAACAGAAAAAGACCTTCCGTTTAAAAAGCAATCAACCTTTTCATCTAGATTGAAACATTTGAATTCGTAGAAGTGAATTAGGGAAATGATTTTTACAATGAAATATTTGATTGTATTTTCAGTCAGAGAAAGCAGCATTCAGTGTGTTTATGGTCACTCTTCACATCTGTATTGGCCTTTTTTTCTTGCTGTGCTGTGCTTTTCCCCCCACATCTTTTAACTTTATTACAGTTAGAATTAAAGGTACAGTGTTCATAATTTCGTGACATCAAGTGGTGAAGTTACATCACAGCCGAATAACCATCACCTCACTCTTCCCTTCCAGTCATGATGGAGAATGAATAGGAGCCTTTAGTTTTACAGTAGAACTCAAAAGGTGTGTCCACTCTGGGCTACTGTAAAAACATGGCGGTGCAACATGGCCGCCTCCATACAGACGACCAGCTCATTATTGGGTAACAAAACCAAAGAAAGTTTGAACATGTCAAGCTCCTTAGTTTGACAGACGAAGAGATGGTGTCAGCATTTAACAACAAATTCTGGTGTGTTGTCTGCGTGTGGTGGCCTTAACATCCGACAGCTGCTAATGATATGCAGAAAGACTCTTGAGTGGCTACTAAAAAATGTCCAGTTGTCATGGCAACGGAAGCACTCGAAACTGCACCTCACACTGACGGGAAGGTCATTGTAAACACAGTGGAGTCAAATTGGCAGACGTGGCCATGGCTCCCTCCATCATTTATGCTCATGGCACAGCACAAAGAGGCGAGTGTTCACAGGGATAATGAGGCAGGTGATGGGGCTTGTTTTATTATATTTGTCATATAATATTCAAAGTACACGCATGTTTTTGTTTCACAGTTTCAATACTTTAGTGTGCAAAAAAAGTCATTGACTTTCAACTCTCTGAATCAGACTTGTCAGCACAATAATGATACACATCACATTTTGTTAATTGCATCATTTATTGAAAAGAGCCAACATTTTCAATGGAGCTGTGAGGCCTGTGGCACTATTAAAGGTCCATTGTGTAAAATTTAGGTCGAAAATGAATCTATGTCATAATTAGATTTAAAAGATATTTTCTAGGGTTAGGGTTAAAGGGTTATTTTAAAATTAAAGGTACAGTGCATATGATTACTACTACTATTGCTCATGTTGCAAGCAAATGAAGCCATGTCTGGGTCTGTTTCAATACCCAAACCTGAGCGAAGGTCCTGCCATGATTTGAACAGGGTGCAGACCTTTCATTTGTGCTCCTGCAGAGTTTGTGTTCTGCTTGTACCAGATCATTTTCACCAACGGTTGTGGACTCATATATAACATCACCTTTAAGTGTCACTTCATTACCTTCAGTTCAGGTCTACATCTTCAGACAAATTTCAATCTACACTCGTGTGAAACTGAGGAATTCTTCCAGTTGTAGATTCCAAGCTGCTGTAGAAGTTATCCATGCCTTAATTGGTGTCACAAGCTGTTTTGCATCTTAAAGTGGTCCTCAGCGTCGATGCCAAACATGCCACGGGCGGCTGGTGCGACTGGCCCCGAGCCGCTGAGTCCAGCGCTGGCTGCGCAGGCCCCCACCTCTGCTGGAGAGGGGAGGGCCTGCGAGGCATCTTAAAGTGCGGTCATTAGGCAGCCACTTGTGTAGGTGTTCTTGCAAGAAATCTTGTCAGGCAGATACCTGCTGTCTCATTAGGCAGCCGCCACACACTCGCTCAAGGGGAAGGAACGACAAGCTCAGTCAGTGAATGTGCAATGTATGTCAGCAGGTCCACCGCTCAGTATGTGTGTGAAGGAGTGTGTGTGTGTGTGTGTGTTTGCTAATAATGACCCGAGGCTCAACCTGCTGTTGAGAACAGTAACTTGTGACTCGATGCCTTTGTGCACCCTGGAACATCTGGCCGTGACCGAAGGCTGTGGCTGTGTTTAAAATGCATTCAAGCCGAATGGGCCATTGCTCAAAGAGTGCGTTTGTGTCTGTGTGCAGCATGGGGTGATTGGGTGGAGGGGTGAGAGGGGTGGAGGTGGGGTGGGGGGTGGGGGGGTTACCGAGGCAAGCACAGCAAGGACTAAGGCGCGAGGAGTTGATCATCGTCGTGGAAACCTCTGAGGGAAAAAGGCCTGGAAGCCCCTTCTGTCAGCTGGGCTCCGCGAAGCTTCCCCTCGATTGCCTTTGACACACTCTCTCATACACTCCCACACACACACACACACTCACATGCACACGCACACACAGGGTCCCTCCGGAGCACCAGATTAAGGTCTGAGTGAGTGTGAGCAGAACAATACCCCAGTGTGTGTTTGTAGAGCCGTGGCTAATTGTGTTCATTTGCTGCTCAAGTTGAGACAGCTAGGACACTGGAGGGGGTGTGTATGTGAGTGGGTGTGTGCGTGTGTGTGTGTGTGTGTGTGTGTGTGTGTGTGTGTGTGTTTTGTGGTACAAAAACAAGGATGAGAACAAGAAAAAGTGGCAAAGGGAGAGGAAGGACAGATGAGCAAGTGTTTGTGTGTGAGGCGCAATGTGAGGCCATGCAGGTAATCCTCATTACGATATGGAGGTGTTCGTGTGTGTGTGTGTGTGTGTGTGTGTGTGTGTGTGTGTGTGTGTGCTGATACATTGCGAGCTGAGCTGAGTATTTAAGAGAGGGCTTATTTCCCTCCGTACATCTGCCCGTGCTTGTGCACATTACACACTAAGATGCACTCGCTTGGCTTCTTGGAAACACACACAGTGACAAACACATGCTTTCTGGCATTTTGCATGAGTTCACCGCTGTGCTCGCATACATACACATACACAAACCACTCACAGAGAGTCAACCTATTTTTTTTTTTGCTTTAATCTTTGAACAACAACTTCTCATGCCAACAATAGTAAAAGTTACTTTCTGCACCAGAGGCTCAAATGTGAAGCCAAGTTCAGATGCTCTGATCTGCATATAGGTGGAGAGCCACGTTTATCGTAGCATTCACACGCCATCTATTGTGGCTCAGTTTGAATAGATATGCGACACTGAACAGTTTGTGCTTTAGAGCCACATGTGTTGTGTATATATAAGTTGTAATCATTTAAGGCTGTTCTCTGACAATTCGCTGACTTGCCTCTAGCTGTTATATGAAGTGACTCAGGTCAGGCTTTTATAGGATAATATGTGAAGACTGACCGCATTTCCCTGCACTGCCACAGGTGGCGCCATTAAACTACCATTTTTAGAAGGATCCCTGACATTCCTAATCTTTGATCAAAGATTGCATTTTTTTAAGTAAACCTCAGAAATTCAGTTCGTCATGTAACCCTCTGTAAGTGTAAAGGGAAATCAGCACCATGGACAGCTCCATAGTGAGACTGCTGCCTAAATACACAGTATACTCTCACACTTTAACATATGAAAATGCAAAAGTGAATCAAAATGAATAACTTTTTTTGTTTAATTAGTATTTACCTAATTCATCTGTTGGCCAATCACAAGACACTGAAGCAGTCAGCCAATCAGAGCAGTCTCGGCTATCCTGTGGGGGAGCGGCAGGAGCTCGACTGTGAAAACAAGAGCAGGAGCGGTGGACAGTCTGAGGCATTTTCTGTTGACTTGCTCTCATAGTAAAATATGTGTAGAAGAGAAATATAATAGTATAATGGTCTTTTTGCCTTGGTTTCTAATTTGAGGTTGAATTTGAGTGAAAACTCTTTGTTAGGTTAAAATCTTCAGTTTCGATTATTCATTTTCCAAACACAGAATTGTTTTACCTTTTGTCCACATGGGGGCCCAGTGTCGCCGTTGTGTCTTTAAAACGCACCAATGGAGGCTGACTGTCGGCACTTTTGTCCCATTGTGGGAAAAAAATGGGAAACAGAGGCAGATCAATGCAGAATAATGTCATCTTAGAAGGTCATATGTGGACCTTTTGGCTTTGTCAATACAAAAGCACAAACACACACACTTTAATTACAGCAGCATAGCAATGCAGCCTGACATCTTTATGACATTTCTAATGATAAATTCACACACGTACACATACACACACACACACAACACAACCTGAGACTTACACACTTGTGTCCCCTCACTTGTAAGCTCTGCAGGCTTTTAAGCGGTATTAAACCTCCCTGCCTGGCCATGCTGTGGTTTCCCCTGACGCAAAGTGTCCCTCTCTCCTCCCTGCCTGAGGCGAGCGAAGGAGAAAATAAACAACTAAAGAGACAAAACAGCGAGAGCCACTTAGAGCCACTTAAAGCCAAGGCTCCTTCCCACAGCGAAGCACTTCCCTAGGGCTACTGATCCACCCGCCACGGTGGGATACGGCAAGAGAGCAAGAGAGAGAGAGAGAGAGAGAGAGAGAGGCAGAGAGGAGAAGTGGAGTCAGAGGAAGTCAGGTCAAGTCAGATTTATTTATGAGACACATTCAGAGAGAGCAACAGGTGAGATAAGACCGCCTCCTGCTGTGGGCAGATGTGTAAGTATGTGTCTCTGCTATGACATTCTCCTTCTGCCCATGGCTGGTAAATGATCTCTTACTTCACAACGATAATACTTCATTTTGTCGAGTATTTTGTTAGTGTATTCGGATATGTGTTGTATTGGAAGGTGCTGATTTATCACAAAAAAATGTAAAAATGATTGTTTAGCAGCGATGGGACTTAGAGTTTTACCTTTATTTTCCATTGTTTTGCTGCAGCATCAAATCGAGTGAATTAGAGCTGCAGACCAACAAACTACTGTCAGTTTGACCTTCATTCAACCCACTTTTGAAATGAGATATGTATGTCTTGTTGTCTTATTTTCAAAATGCCTCTTTAATGGAAAATAGATTGCCTTAGAGGAGATTTATTTCATTGACAAAAATGCATATAATTATTTTCAATCAAATTGTCTTGAAAGATTCTTTCTCCTTCTCCATCACCTCCATGTTTGCCCTCTGTCTCCTCTTCTCATTCCTCCTCCACTGTCTCCCCCTTGTTTAATGCTTGTTCCCCTCTCTGCACTCAACCTTGCCTCCCTGCTCCTTCCCTCTCCCTCCCTCCCTCCTTGTTTTGTCCCCCCTGACTGTGAACCCAAAGGTCACCTGTCCCCTGAGAGCCCTGTTTACCTGAACCGCTCCACTCTTTTTGACATTCACCTACTTGGAGATGGAAGGAGAAAGAGGAGGGACACATTTAGGCTCCCTTGGCTCGTAAGGGCATACAAGGTTGTAATTGCTAGAAAAACAAAAGAGGAAGGTTTGATAGATCAAAAAATAAATAAATAAATAAAACATGTTTAAGCATTTACTCTGCTAATATACCAGTAACACTATCATTTAATTGTGTTAAATGAGCTTTGTGTAATTTTCATCAAACTAATGTATTTAACATCCTGTAATATGACTTTTTCACCACTAGGGTGAGTCACGATCCCTTCATCCCTCTTTAAAGAGCCTCTACCTCAGATTTGCTGCATTTTGTTTGCTTCTCACTACAATTATAACTTTCACTTATGATGTATTTATCACAATCACAGCTACTTCCTAGATGATTTTCAAAATAAAAGCCTGTAGTGCTGTTCCTAGTTGATGGACTCCATTCATTTGTTTGATTGTAGGAGCAGGCTGGTGATGCAACAGTTTGATTGAGTAAACAAACAAAGATTAATGAGCTTGATTGTTTAGTTTGGGGATATTGGTTTTCTCACAATACCACCATCTGCTGGTAATAAATGCAACGGTTATTTTAGTCCTGGAAAACAGTTTTAGAACATTTAAAGCTTGAAAGAAAACAATGACTAGGCCTTGAAATTCATTCATTCATACGTGCTAATTGATGCTTCATTTTCACGTGGAGACTTTTTTTTCGAGATGGTTTACATCTGCTGGGTTTAGCTCCTCAAAAGCCCATTGCTCAGTGCACCTCCAAGGGCTTCATAGTTTTAAGAGGTAAACCGTGGGAGGAGAGAGGAAAAAAAGTGGCCACTTTAAAAACGATCCAACCATGAACAAAAGCCTACTAGAATGTTGCGTGATGTGTGTGCACGTGCGGTAACACATCTGCACCAGTGTGTGTCACCGTCTCATCCCTGAAATGACCATTTAAAATCTCTAACGAGGCTTCTTTTTCAAGTAGTACGAGTAACATCTAGCTCTTTTGTATCGAATACACAGCAGAAATACTCATGTATTATAAACACACACTATAATACAGATGACTCCAAACACCATGTCTGAAGCTATTGTAACCTCGCAGGGTGTTCCATGTCTGACTGTGTGCCATTGCTGTCACTTACATGGCTAACAGTGTGTGTTTGTGATGACTGTTATGCATGCTGATGGTGACCCGGACCCCCACGGGGACCTCCCACCCCTCTGGTCCTCCCCTCCAGGGGGGAGGTAAGCAGGATGGGGTCAGAGCGACAAATCTACCCCTCTGCTCCATGGAGGCCTGCCCATGGCCATTAGTATCCATTACCAGGAGGCATGGTCACACTGATTCCTGTGGTGCAGGCTTTGTACACATACACTTGCATGAGCGGAATTACCAACGGCACATTAACGGCACTGATGAAGTTACTGTTTACTTATAAGTATTAATTGCTCATCTTTGCATAATTTCATATGTGGACGCACAAGAAAAACAAATCATGAATTACATGAATGTGAAAAATGCACATGCACAGATACAGATAGGTATGTGAGACTCTGAGGCCAGAACACATAGCTGACAGTGAATCAGGCCTCCAGCAGCTTACAACAGAGGTCCTTACTTCAAACAGACATTCCCAGAGGGGATGACCTTCTGGGTGTCTGTGGGGTGTGTGTGTGTGGACACGAGGGCGGTGGAGGTTTGAGTGCAGTGTAGTGCAGCCAGCTCAGTGTGACACGTCTCCGATGATGTACTCGCACCCTTCCACCAAACAGGTGCGAGCTAAATGGTTATGAATGGGGCTGCTGGACGAGCCGACACGTTTTTACGGCCTGTAATGTCGTTTTAATAGAAACATCGGGAGCAGCAGGCCGACCCATCTGTCTGAGAGACGCACAGACGTGATGGTTCAGACCAGCGTTATGATCGGGAGACAAATTCTACCTGAGAATGTAGGAAGACAGAGGGCGTGGCCTCAGCCCAGGGATGGGCTGCAGGAATGACAGAGTGGAAATGTTTCATTACCAAAATGGTCATCTGTTTTTCTATTATCTCTGCAGATGTTAGACCCAGTGCTCAATGTTTCATTAGTATGCCAGTATGTCCAGTAGTAGTAGTAGTAGTAGTAGTAGTAGTAGTAGTAGTAGTAGTAGTATTTTATGCCTGTCCATTGAATTAGTTTTTATGGGAGTAGGCGTGTGCAGACATGTATATGCATGTAATTCTATCTATTTGTCTATCGGTCAGTCTGTTTGTCCAGGAGGTAACGTTTTAGAGAGATCATATATTATATATCATATATTTGCAATTATAGAAAAGAAGATTATTGGCTGTGTGTGTGTGTGTGTGTGTGTGTGTGTGTGCGCGTGTGTCTGGCATGTCAGCTGTAGCCAGCTAACAAGCTGCACCCTCAGCAGCCTATTATCTAGAGCATGGCAACTGGCCTATACCTGCAAGGTGTGTGTGTGTGTGTGTGTGTGTGTGTGTGTGTGTGTGTGTGTGTGTGTGTGTGTGTGTGTGTGTGTGTGTGTGTGTGTGTGTGGGTGGAGGTGTGTGTGTGTGTGTGTGTGTGTGTGTGTGAGATTCAGAGCGTGGCAGCTGTGTCATACCTGCGAGCATCTTCAGGGCGCTCCCCTCGTCTGTTCTGGAGCAGGAGAAGGGGATTGTGGGAGAGCTGAAGGACAAAACTGATATCTTCTGTCACTCCCACACACACACTCACACACACACGCGCGTGGACTCACACACACACACACTCGAAACATTCCCTCCCTCCTCCTTGGAGGACGGAGAGGAGACAGGCCGCCACAGGCCAGACACTTACATTGGGAACATGCACCATTCACATGCGTGGTCACATGCGGTCGTGTCTGCATGACTGAATCCATATGTTAAGAACATTATCACCTACAATCTCATGACGAGAAAAGAAGAAAAACAAATAACTCATCAGTGTGTGGTGAGTGGAGTGTTAGCAATGAGCCGGAGAACACAGAGGAGCTTTCAGCAGCTCAAGAGCCAGGCTTCTCCCTCGGGAGTTCCCACAGTGGAGACCCAAAACAAAGATAGAAGACATTTGTCTCCCAGGTGGACGACTGACGGCTCCAAATATCATTTGGAAAAATTTCGAAAGCATTTTATCCTCATTTCGAGATGGGACGTACGATCCAAGCATTCCAGTGAAAACTATCAACAACGTGCCATGTGGTGTTTTGGAGTTTTGGACCAAAACAATGGATCCAATTTCAGTTTCCCACAAAGAATCCACTGAATAGTTCCAATGCTGCTTGTGAAGGATAATGAGAGAATAAGCCCTTGTTTCTGAATGTTGAGGGAGCAGTATAAGAAAACGTTCGTTAATAGTGACACCGATGGCGACAAAGTGACATTTCAATCTGGGCGTAAACAACAATAAACCTGACTGGTAACCAGTCATCACTGCCCATGTTCGCCTTCCACCACACACACACATACACACCACACACACTGTCAGGCAGGCTGATGATAATGTAAGAGATGTTCATCACCTTCTTTCACCTGGGTGGAAAAAACACGCATTTCAAGTTGTGTAATGCACATTTAAACTGTGTTGGAAGTATCCATCCCTTTTTCCTCTTCTCCTTATGTCTCGCCATGACCAGAAGAAGTTCTTCTGCACTGGTGCCCGTCCATCCAACCTTGCAAGCAGAAAACCTGCACACACACATGCTCTCTCACACACACACACACACACACACACACACACACACACACACACACACACACACACACACACACACATTTGTCCTACCTACCCGCACACACTTCCAATAGATGCGCACACACACTTCCCCTCCCCCATCACGAGTGTGCACACTCACCACCGGCCACACCAGCGGAGGCCTTAGGGCTCAGCCATCTGCTGCCCACCCAGCCCATCTCCCCCCCACCGTAGCACCCACCTTCCCAACATATGCAGCCCTTGCCCTGGGTAAGGTGTCCGGGGCACTGGCCTCAGCCCGGGCCAAAAGACAAGGGTGAAGGAGCACATATGCAGCCCAGACGGTGGAGAGGAAGGGGAGAAGAGACACGGAGACCCATCAAGGGTTGGACGTCTCTCTCCTTGAATCTCTCCATCCCTCTCTCGCTCCGGCTCACCCATATGGCTCCTTTCTTTGCGTGTTCACACCAGATCTGTGGCCACCAAGGTCGCGCCCTGCGAAGGGCTACCGAGGCCTGAAGCGAGGCGGCGGAGAACGCGGCATAGACATGGAGGGAATGAGTGGGGGGGCGGGGGGGGGGGGGGGGGGGGGGGGGGGGGGGGGGGGGGGGGGGGGGGGGGGGGGTGGGCGTAGGTGGTGTTGATGGAGCGGTTGGCATCGTCACTGAGACACCTTTTTTTCCACCCTCCATCCTTCACTTCCTCTCTCTATCTCATCCCTTTGTTAAATCTTGCCTCGGGGCATCCTCTGCCACAAAAGGCTGCAAAAAAAACAAGTGTGGCACTTTCATCCTCCCATCATCCTTTTCCATCCGTGCGCCCGACCCCCTGTCTCTGGGATAAGACACGCGTGCATGTGTGGGTGTGGAATGACAGCAGCGGCCCACGTTTTGTTTCAACACTTACATTAATTACATCCACTATTCCACAGTCTTCCATATTTCATGAGTGTTCTTTTGCATGCACAGGCGATGCCCACTCTCCTATTCTCTTTAGTCCTCCTGTGCCTCTCTACACGTTCCAGGAAAGCTGGCGCTCACGCCGGTGTCAGGTTAGGTTCGCGCGCCAACAGGGAACCAGGCCAGAACATCTGAAAGTTCACCAGATGCAGTTGTGTAAATTGTCGTAATGGTCACAGGCAGTTGGTGCCTTTGGATTCCGGAAGTGCTTAAAGAGTTGGAGATCTGCAGCAAACAGGAAAAGGAAGGAGACAGTGTTGGTGAATGTCCTGAATGGGGAAAGACGAAAGGAAATGCTCAAATACAAAGATGGCCACCAATCGACAATTTCTTTATTTTAATCTCTCTATAAACAAAGAGCACGCACAGAATCACCTGAATGTATGAATTGTTCTTACTAGGTTTTTGTTTCGAAATATAAGCATAAGTCATTTTAAATGACCTTGTAGTCAAGTGTGTGATAATAATTTTCATATAACACTCAAAAAATGTTCATCTAAATTGATGCTATATAAAAACCTATTCTAAAAGTAAATCATTTAAAACAACTCAAATGTGAAAGCTTGATGAAGAAAACATTTTATTTCTGCTCAGAGACTAAAATCCTCCTCCAGTCTCCTTCATCTCCTGTTTTTATCCTTGTGAGTGTGTGTGTGTGTGTGTGTGTGTGTGTGTGTGTGTGTGTGTGTGTGTGTGTGTGTGTGTGTGTGTGTGTGTGTCTGGCAGATCAGTGATTAAATAAATCATGGTAACCTTTCCTCTAACCTTTCCCCCACTCCCCTGCCCCTGTCTGACCTTACAAGACCCACTCACATTAAAGACTCCTCTCTTCTCCTTCATCTCTCTCTTCTGCCTCCTCTTCCTCACCTCTGTCATACAACCCGACTTCTTACTCACTTTTCACTTTATCTTACCTCGGGCCACCCAGTAACAGTTTTACCGCCCACTGTGACAAACCCCCGGGTCATGCTAACAGTTTTAATACTGAAATCTATATTTAAACACAATATTGAAAATGTATCAAATTGGTTTGGTAATCTAAACATTTGTTTTGTCATATATCTTTACACTTTCACCCATTTAAGCCCACATTTTGAGGGGCTGATCTTAATTTTCCCTTAGTTCCATTTGTGTGTCTGTGTGTTTGTGTGTGAGTGATCTTAAAGATCGCCAGGTTCAAACGACTCCTCCCACCACGCCTTGCCACTGAACTCCCCAAGAGGTCGCTGAGACACCATAACATGTGTGTGTGTGTGTGTGTGGGGAAAAACAAAACGGGGTGGGGGGGGGGGGGGGGGGGGGGGGGGGGGTGTTTGTGTGAGGGAGAGCTCCCTCCTGGATCTCCTGCTCTAATACCCTGAGGACCTTTGGTTCCTTAACTATAGGAGGTCCTAAATAACCCCCCCACACACACACACATACACACACACACACACACACACACACATCTTTAGAGGATATCAAAGATTAGACATCAATCATCCTCACCTCTTGAAGTCTTGAAGAACGAGCACCTCGCACGAAAGGTCAGCACGCGCCTGGAGGGCGGTGCCAGAAATCAATGCATGATGAAGGTGAGGATGAGGAACAATTAGGATAACAACTCCAAACCAATATGGAAAATAAAGTGATCATTTATCAGTCAGAAAGAAAAGATGAATCAAGAATGTTGTTGTTTAACTCCATAATCAAGCTTTTATAGATTGTATTAAGTCAAATGACCTCTACTGGTAGACGGGGAGAATTGCAACAAAGGTGCGCCTCAGCTGTCACTCTCCTCCATTCAAAGCGCATAGAGTTTGATTATGATGATTGCACATTAGTACAAATCAACACTGTGCGTCATTTGCCATGGTCCTCTGTAGCCCATCAAGGTCAGGGGCACGGAAGACCCCCTGTCCCCCAGTCCACCAACCCCAAGCACAGGACAGGGACGCACATAGACCCCACTCACCCTAAGGAACCAGCAGGGGACCAATAATCGGCCAATCAAGGGCCACCTGAGGGGCCCGACAATTAGGGATCCTGTTCTAGTGGACACAAAAAAAAAGTTTATGAGCAAATCCTTCTTCTTGTTTTCCCTCCGGTCCAGTCAAACTTTTAGAATCGAGTCTGCCGAATAATACGTCTACAGTGTTCGGTGGTGCTGAGCTTCGTTTGACCTGGAACGCAGAGTAACTGATTGCGATAGGGAGGCGGCGAGGCTTATCTGGGAGCGCTTGGTGTTTGGATACGTATGATGTCAGACCAGTTCTGCCCATGTTTCCTAGGCTGTGTGCACAGATAAGCTCGGGGATCTGGAGGAGGTAGAGACGTGTGCAGGTAGCAAACAAGACACAATTGAAATTGGAGCAAGAGAAAGGGCCCGTTCCCGTTTGTTTGTGGAAGTGTGGGTTTGTTTCCCGCGCGTGTTGCGTCCGTGTGTGTGATGTGCTTCTTACTTTAGCTCGCCGTACTCCCTGAGCAGTGACCGGAGCACCTCCCCCCGCCTCCCCCAGTTCCATCCGAGCACTTGGAATCTGGAATGAGGCGGCGAGGAGAAAGAGGGGATGGATGGGAAAGAAAGCGAACGATGCGATGGGGGAGAAAAAGGATGGAGCGCAAAGAAAGGGGAGGACAGGAGAAGAGCGGCGGCAGAGACAGACAGAGCGGCCGCACATGGAACGGCACGAAACGGAAAGAACTGACAAACGAGTGGAACCAAACGAAAGGAGGAGAAGTGTTGGATTGGGGGATGAGAGGGAAGGCGAGGCCACCTCTTCTTCTCCCTCTCCTCCTCTTGTCCCGCTTCTTCCCCCCGTGAGAATGCAGCAGAGCATACGTGTGTGTGTGTGTGTGTGTGAGTCTGTGTGTGTGTGTGTGTGTGTGTGTGTTTTCTTCCTCGTCAGATCTGCAGCGCTTTCATTCGCACACAAAGACGGGACGTAGACGTACCTGGCACAGGGGGACGTGAAGGAGCTGGCAGTGGTGTGTGTGTGTGTGTGTGTGTGTGTGTGTGTGTGAGAGTAAGAGAGAGAGAGAGTGTGTGAGACGGGTAGAGAAACACTGGCTCACCTTCCTGGCAGATACGTATATGTGGCTGAGATGTCCCACTTAACACTGACTCACACACTTAACCCGCTCAACACCAGCTTCTTTTCATCATCACACACACACACACACACAGCCTCTGCTCACCATTGTTTTCTAAATTGAATGTAACTTCATACCAGTGTCAACCTTTCATACTTGCCGTAGCACCTATGTTGAATTTGTCCATTCATTGAAACTTTAAATCAAATTCAGTTCAATTCAATTAAAGGGTAATTTCATTCAAATGATGAAGCAAACTAAACTGGACCTCCTTGGGCTTCACTGTTGCATTATTGTGGAACTGCACCTTTCACCTTAACTCAATCAGGATTTAGCTCTAAAGAGACGTGTGTCACGTCCACTGGTCCGTGTGTTGGGCTCATTTCATTCATATGTAGATAATATGTCTTCTCTGCTCCATGATGGAGTTTCAGCTTTTTTGGCTCCAAAGTCAAATCTCCACCCTGCAGCTGTGTCCGGGTGAGTTTAGACGCCAGAGTGAAAATGTGTGCATGTTAAAGAAATTGAAGGGGTCTGCGCTGCAACACAAACAAACAGTAAACAAAGAAGCAAAGCAATTGATGCACAAACACACAAACAGAGAGCAATTCTCTGTGCTGCAATTAGCTTGTTTTAAAGGAAACAAATAACAGTAATTTCAGCAGAACAGCATCCATAACAATTCAGCCCTAGAGGGGAGTAGCCATTTGAATACGGGCACACACACACACACACACACACACACACACACACACACACACACACACGGAAGAAGAGACGTGCACACACGGAAGAAGAGACGTGCACACACATAGATAGATATGTGGAAATGGTCATATTTAAATAAAACAGACTGACACACAAAGATCCACAAACATGCTCTCTCACACACACACTCTCACACACACTCTCTCTCTCACACACACACACACCCTTCCATTAAGTGTACTCCAGAGCAGCGGAGAGGGTCAGCTCAGTGTCTAAGTTATTATACTACTTTGTTCTGCCTCAGTGGGAAGGCTACTCCCTACACTCACACACACACACACACACACACACACACACACACACACACACACACACACACACCAACACTCAAGGTACAAATATTAAAGAGCTGCTATGATAATGGACTGAGAGAGATGAATAAAAAGAAGTGAAAACACAGATGGCATTTCTTTGCGTGTGTTGAAGTTTGCAGCTGGCTGCAACAACAACCCCTGCCCCTCTCTCTCCCTCTCTCTCTCTCTCTCTCTCTCTCTCTCTCTCTCTCTCTCTCTCTCTCCCCCCCCCCCCCTCTCTCTCTCTCGTTGTACAACAACGACGCCATCAAAATCAAACATCTGCAGCTACCAGATCATTACGGCCGGGGCCAGAGCAGCGGGCAGCACTGCACCCATGAGCCTCAGCACCCCACAATTAGCCCTACTCCTCTTTCTCCCCTGGCCACGTTCCCCCTCTGATGACCAGTGTATGATCTCTGTGAAGGGGGGGGGGGGGGGGGGGGTTGAATGGTGGGAGAGGTGGGTGTCCACGGTCAGAACACCTGAATACGTCATCATGTCTCGTTTTCAAATTCCTCACATGGTGTTGAGCAGTAATTTCACACCTGGATCTTAATTGACTAGTTGAGTTTGTCGTTCGGTGGCAACACCTACAAACCCTCTTGGTCACTGGAAGTCAACCCTCTGTATCCAGTCTGACCAGAGATTTGCATTGTGGGTAATATAGGTGCAGGGGGTTAAACAAAGAACTGAAGAGCTGCATCCATTTCTGCAATTCTTGTCTATTGGCAGAAGTGAAATATAAAGTAATTTTACTGATGCTTTTACGAGTGCATAATCGTTAGTTTTCATCACAGCTCCTTGTGTTTCCATCAAGTGCAGATGTAGTTAAATTCTACACACTGTGCCTTTAAAGAGGACAACAGTCTGGCATCTTCACAATGAAATGTCTCATGACAGCTGAGTTTAAAATTTGCACCATCAGCTGTTTATCGTGGAAAACATTTCTCTTGGTCTTGTATTTTTCACTTGTTTATAGAGCCTCTCTTTGGGGGCGGCCATGTTGCAGACAGGACAAACTGTTTTGAGCTCTAATGACTCATGAGGGCCACTTGTTGAGCAGGAAGAGTGGGGAGAAGGCTATTTGACAGTTTGTGGATGCTGAACAAATGTATGTCATTTGAAAGGAAAGCGCTGTTTCCTGTCAGCAGCACTCAGAACGGATGCTCGGACGTCTGAGTGCTCGCCGCTCAAAGCGCCGCTGAAAATAAAGTTGCGACAGGGAGCGAAGCCAGCTGGGCACTTTGAAGCTCGATACTTTAGCAAATTCAAATATATCTCCTGTTTTCCAAAGTTTTCCGTGGGGGCAGCTTCCCCCGCCTTCTCACATTTACCATCCACTGTGTCTTCATTACATGCGTTTGATTGGTCCATGCATGAGCGTTTGTGCGCACACACATTTACACATGTCGGTGTGTGTCTGCGCCCGCTCCTCTCTGCTTGTGCGATTGTTTGCTTACGTGTGTGCCTCCCCCAGAGCGTATGTGTGTGTGGTATTTTTTCTCTTTGCGGGTGCAATTTATGATGTGTACTTTTTTTTTTTTCTCTTCACCATCCAGGAGTCCCCGTCAGGACCCCTAGGCGTCCCTGTGCCCGCCTGCCAAAAACGTCTGCATCTCCTGGACCCCCTCGAGGCAGGGGACAGCCAAATGTCATTTGGACCCTCTACAGAGTGGTGAGAGGAGGACAGGAAGAGGCGAGTGGGAGTGGGAGTGGGGGTGGGGGTGGGGGGGGGGGTGGTAGGGGCAAAGGAGACAGGGAAGTAAAAGTTAAAAGACAGAACACGACAGGTGGATGGTGAGGGGCTGTAAGCAGAACTTAAACCAAACTTAAACCTAAAATGTAGCGTTGCTTTTTATGAGTGTAATCACCTTAATGTAGAAACTTTCATTGGCCTAGAATCAGCCCTTTATAACCCCATCAGGAGCAGCTCCTCTCTCTGGAGGCGGCCATGTTGCACAGCTCTGTTTTACAGAATGGACCATTTAAACACCTTTTGAGTTCCAGTGATTATTGTAGGTTCTCCTAAATGCTTGAAAGGAAGATTGAGGTGAGCCGCACCTTGCAACTTCATCTCTAGATGACTCTAATTCCTGCACACTGTACCTTTAAAACTTTAAAATCCCTTCTTCACTGCTATAAATATGAGTCTAATTCCGTAATTGTTAGTGGATTGCAATGCAAATCCTACAATAAATGAAGGTAGAGTGACAGGGAGTGGTAAAGATTCACTTGGACTCAAGCACGAGCTATTTGGAAATATAGAGGTCAAAGGTCAACATTTGTATGGCCTCATAAGATCGTATTTGTTTCCTCTCGTCCACGTTCCCCTTCCAAGTGATTGTGTGTGTGTGTGTGTGTCTGTGTGTGTGTGTCTGCGTGTGTGTGTGTGTGTGTTTGTGTGTGTCCCTTGCTCCTTGTCTTTGCATGGAGGACAAATTGAAGACAAGACCAAGACAAATGGAACATTTATTCATGGGGCAGTGTGTGTGTGTGTTTGTGTGTGTGTGTGTGTATTATATGAGGGAGATGAAGGAATATGAAGGGATAAAAACATGTCTTATTCTGGGTCACAGCTGCTGAGATGAAAACACACACAAACACACACACACACACACACACACACACACACACACACACACTTGTAACCTTCTGCTTAACCCAAATTCCCCATAGACCTATGCACACACACACACACACACACACACTCACACACACATACTATATACAATGTCTTCAGTCCCCCGAGTGTCCGTGTCCGTCACTGGGGGATATACAGTATTGAACAGGGACATAGATGGAACATGCACATGAAAAGAAACAATGGAGCAGCCTTCATACTTTTTATTCCTGATTGATAGAAGGTGAATGTTTCTGGACCGATTGTGGGTCAAGTCCACAGAGAGAGAGAAGAGAGAGAGAGACTTAACCATGACAGACAGATTTCATTTTCAGAATGAAGTCTTAATACGACAGAGCTGAAGCTTTGACTGAATTTATCTAGATGGAATTGTAAAGAGAGATTTGTCAACATGAAACCACACTGACTGCTGCATGAGGAGTCTCATAGTTTCCAGGTTTTGTTCATGAGAAGTGGAGAGTGAGGGTGACGACTTCTTCCTCTGTTTTCAGCAGAGTGACGTCCTAACTTAGACGTCCTTTTACAAAAACCAAACAAAGAGAAGTTACTCTTTAAATTTACACAAATAAATTCAGAATTTTACAAAAGTAACACATTATAATGTAAATAGTCCAATCATTAGTTAATTCTTAATTATTCACCATAATGAAAATGGCACAGCTTAATTTTCCTCAATGTAAGATTTCATTATTGTGAAAAAAGTATATGAATGTGTTTTCTTCAATTTATGTCTTAATTGTTTTAGGACATGAAAAGGTGAAACGGAAAGTGGTAACTAAGGAACTTACGGCCGTATTCTGGTACATTTCGATAAAAAATCAAATAAAATATATTTCTTTATAATTTAATGGCTCTATTATTTTTATGGTGTATAGATTGATGATGTAGATTTTAAGAGAATACGGTTTAGAGTCATAAAATTCGGACTTTTTTCTCTAAATCTACAAGATGTGAAAACTTTTGTCCAATCACAAAAAAATTTAGTTGTAATTTTACAATTCACGACTTTGTGATATTGCGACTTTTTTGCTCCAAAAATGTACTTTGAAAATCAACCTGATCACAGTGCACTTTACCTTTTCCATGACATCAGCAAAAACTAAAAAATGCTGTCAGTGTTCATAGTAATATAGACCAATGATGCATCTATAAGGACAGATGTTAAAGAATAAATCCCATACTAACAATTCAAATAAATTACTAATCATTCTCTCGAAGCTTCATTGATGATTGATCATCAGAGCACTATAGCACATTCTGCTGAAGCACCACCTGTGCCATGATGCACTATCGATTCAAAGAAGAAGAAGAGTCGCCCCCTAATGGCAGGGACACAGAACAACAAGACACAACAAACTGACTCTGGGTCAGAACAATTTCAATCCCTCTCAGGCCCAGATTGTTGTGTGAGCAGCAGCTGAAGTACATCTGTTCAGATGCTGGAATAATGTGGTGTTAGAGAAGCAGGTAAGTTAGAATTAGCAGTGAGACGAGGTGTGTAATTAGACCACGTTGTCGTTGCTTTACACTCGGGTGTGTAATTCAAGCAGCCGCGCACATTAGAGAAGAATGAATGAGCTTTAACTAGCAGCTTCCTGTCCAAACAGCACCTACACTGTAATTACACATGAGAGATAGGTGTGTGTGTGTATATGTGTGTGTGTGTGTGTGTGTGTGTGTGTG
Source organism: Chascanopsetta lugubris (assembly GCA_016785325.1). NCBI lineage: Eukaryota > Metazoa > Chordata > Actinopteri > Pleuronectiformes > Bothidae > Chascanopsetta > Chascanopsetta lugubris. Next base: position 86,018 of record JAFBJT010036550.1, on the reverse strand, counting down.
TGTGTGTGTGTGTGTGTGTGTGTGTGTGTGTGTTTGTGTGTGTATGTGTGCATCCACTAATGGCTTTGTGGATGCGACGGTTTGAATGTGTTCATTTGTAACATTTTATCCTGGTTCACCCCACTCAGACTCTGATGCACATCAAACACACACACACACACACACACACACACACACACACACAGGCTCAGACAGAATCCCCTGCCAGCATGAGTCTATATTAAAATCAACGAGTTCTCCCACGAGTCCAAAATTGTTTTCATCAGTTCTGGATGTTTTTGTCCAACTGTTAAATTGTCTATCAAAGTTTTGTCCTAATGATGATTATCATAGATTATTCATTGATTATTGATGATTTTGGTAATTTTTTCAACCTCTCTGTGGTTCCATATGCATAATAATTTTCATATCATAATCTTTTTAAAGCCCCAAACAACATATGTCTTCTTGATAAGAATTCCTCCACATTGAAATATGCTGGGATGATACATCATGTACAATTATAAGTGAAAAAAAATCATTCAAATAAAGTCATAAATACAGTCATAAATAATTAAATCGGTTGATAAATAACTGACAAGCTAACAAAATAAACATGACATCATTAGAATTTAAGGCTGTCATAATACTAGTTGATCGTTAGTTGAACAAAATATTTTGCAACTAATTTGATCACCAATAATTGAATGTTATTTTGAAGGCCTGCACAGCAGGAGCAGTAAATGCACTTAAATATAATCTCAGAAACAATATCATTGCAAATAAAAGCTCCTCTGTTTCAATTTGCAAGTTCTTTGTTTTTTCAAATCAACCGGATGTAGAGTTTATCTTTTTATCCGATTAATCAGAGATAATCGCAGATTAATCGGTTATCAAAACAGGTGACAGTTGCAGCCTGATTGGAATAATACAAACTGGGTAATAAGATGATAAAGGGATTATTTATTTAAAGACTTTCAGTTGTTTCCCTTTTTTTCCATCAACAAAACAAATATGCAAAAGTGTAAACTAAACATGCGAAAGTAAAGAGGACAAGACCTTACTTTCTTACTTAAAGGTAAGTTCAGATTTAAGGGGAAACCTTTAGTTTTGAATACTATTTGATGGTAGTAACATTAGAAACATGACAGATTTTATATATAATTATATCCTGATCCCCCAAACAGACCCAAGGTCTCACATTGAATTATTTTCTTTAATTTATTTGATGTGATTTTGCTTTAAAAGGCCACAAAACAACAAGACTGAAATAACAGCAAGCGCAAATACAATCATTTTTTGGGTCATATTTATTTCTCCATTCATGTTTGGTTCATAAAGTGTATAACCTGCAGATTGAAATCCACATTAATTGGAAAATCTTAAACTGAATGTGCTTTAAAGGTTGCTCAGGAATTGAATTAATCTTGATTTTTTTTTTGCATGAAAAATGCAAAGTTAATTAAAATGTTCCAACTTCCTCTATTCAGCACATCTGTCAGCTATGTTTCATTTATTAAAAGAAAGACAAGTATTATTAGGTGTTCACTTACCTCCCTCTTGTGATCATTTGCTGCCACTACATACAGTGAAGTAAAATATTTATTCAATAAAATAAGTGATTAGAAGGGAATAATTAAACCAAATGCTACTCACAAAATTAATAGTCATTTGTTATTATTATGACTATCATTATTATTCAGAAACAAACATAATAATAATAATAATTATAATAATAATAATCTAATAATAACAACAATAATAATAATTGGGACCTGCTCCATTTCATGTTGCAGGCAGAGTAATTTATATTAATACAATATTGTATATTATACTACATTTCGTTAGTTATTCTTTATTTTTGTTAGGTTCAGGTGTCATTTTGTAAAAGAGATGTATTTCCGACCAATGATTGGCTGCGTCCTGCCTACGTCACATCACAACAGGAAGTTTTCATTTTTCAGAATTTGCAATCTGCTTAACCTGACTAGCCTGCAAGCTCCATCTGTAAGCCGCTGTGCTCCGGGAAATGTTTTAATCGGCGTGTCATTATAACCGGCAACAAGTATTTTACTCGGCTACATCAGTGAGTAAACGCGTTAAATACTTTGTATTCGTGCTATCTAAGTTTGAAGGAAGTTAGCCGGCTAGTTAGCTAGTTAGCATTACCTTGGCTGTCGGGCTTTAGCTTCTGTGGAATTAAGTGTGTGACATTTCCCCCCGTCTCGCCCTCCAGGTAGCAAACCCTGCTAAAGTAGCACCGTAACATGAAGTCATGGAGGAGCGTAAGCTAAAGAGAAAGAGCCCCAGGAACTCCACTAGCACGGCGGCTCCGACTGGGGGGTCTGCCCAGAGGAATAGCGCCTCCGCCGGGGGACGGCACGCCGGCTCCGGCTGTTACACAGGATCCAACCAGAAGAGTAAAAGCAGGAGGTAGGAGGTGCACAGTCATTACTCGTGTACTTGATGCCATGTCTTTATCACACAAACCAAGCAGGACAGTCAGATCTGGTTGTGGCCGCAAATGTAACGACCCCTCTCCGTGGTGCTTCCCAGGGGAGTCAGAGATAAAACCAGGAATCAGACCTCAGGTTCTGGGGCCAAATCGGCACAGAACCAGGGTCAGACAGTTCCCATCATCCAGCACTCCTTTCTGACTGATGTGTCTGACGTACAGGAGATGGAGAAGGGGCTGCTCAGCCTTCTCAATGACTTCCATTCAGGGAAACTACAAGCATTTGGTACTTCAGATTATTGACATACATTCAATATATAAGTATGAATCGTTGTTGTAAACAAAATTGGCAGCTAGCACCATTTGACACCAAGGTCTTACATTTCCTTCGTCTCAGGAAACGAGTGCTCCATTGGTCAGATGGAGCATGTGAGGGAGATGCAGGAGAAGCTGGCGCGGTTGCACTTTGACCTTAACGGAGAGGTTGACGGGTTGCCGGAGGACCAGAGGAAAGTGGCCTGTGACACCAACATGGACAAGCTGCTTCTAAATGTAAGATATCATTGTTTGCAAGTGTTTGCATGATGGGAATTCAGATGTATTCATTGACTTATTAAAATGAAAATATGTTTTCTCTCTGCAGCTTGAGGAGCTGAGTTCATCCATGTATCCTTTGAACATCATGGCTCCTTTAATTTCTGGATTTAAAATGGGAAGTCAAGTTTTCTCTTGTGTCTGATCTTGTGGAATCCAGCGGTTTCTCCTTGATTCCTCTTTCCCAGACAGAAGCTGAATCTGGCTGATTCACAAGAGTTGGACTCACAGCTCAGAGTGGTGCGAGGAGAAGTTTAACACCTGCAGCCATATGTTGATTTCACACGGTGGCATCGATGTCGTCAGCATCCTCGTTCCTTAGATTCGCATTCCTGGCTTCCCAAAGTGAAACTGACAAGTGGAGCTCGTCCTCTTTGGTCAGGCAAGATCAGTTCTCTCTGCACTTTGTCTCAAATGTCGTCACTCTCTGATGACCCAGTGCTACACATGTAAACACATAGCTATGGAACATACATGTTTATTTTTCAACATAACTTAAATCACAAAATCAAGTCAGATAACACCTGCGATCATAGTATATCCAGTAGTTAAATTATTTTAATCTGTCCCAAAAAATATAATATTTGATCGATTCTGACTGTAGAATGTTCAACTTTCTGATTATGAATTTCATTTCTGGCCTGATTTCACCGCCAGCACTTTGCTCACTCAGTGTTGACTAAATGTGCACATATGTATGCATCATGCACTCACGGTCAGTGGCTGTGTCGCCATTATCTGAATGTTGACATCACACTCATGCCTTAATGATTTTATTTTCCTCATATTTGCCTTCCTAACTTGCTCTTTGGTGGATTGATTTTGATGATGTAACCATCTGATGCTGCTTTATGGTAAATCCTACCTGAGCCTGTCACTTTATATTGTAACCTGTGTACTCTGGGGCTTCTGGGTTATATTTGATGTGCTTCCACGGTTTGATTGGTATCATTAATAAATGTGTTAGACTCTGGTGTCACTAAATTCTTCAAATCGTACCCTTGATGTGTTAGGTCTTAAGGTTTCTTTAAGTAACTCTAAAAATATTTGAAATCTAAAATGTTCTAATAACATAAAGCCTTTGCACTTGCGAGGGAGTCATGTTTGTTGCAGTTTTTTTCTGTAGTTAATGTATCATATGTATGAATTGGCTTAACTGAACTGGACAGAATTATTTTGGATATTGTGAGCGGCTTGTTAAAGGTGAGTGTGTAAGATTAACTCGAGAGGTGGATGGGCGGAAAATATATCCCGCAATCTGGTGGTTTATATCTAATGCTACAGTCATGCAAACATGCTGTACCATTGGATCAACCACAAGAGGGGGTAAATACCCACTTTTGCACAGTTTCTTTCGGGAATATTTGAGATAAATGTGAATATATTCACTCAGGATATACATTTAAAATGACTCGAACCAAATGTAAAATGTCTAAAGAACCATTCAATGTGTGAATATATATTCTGAATTTTAGAATGGTTCCTTGACGTGTTCAAAAGTTTGACTTGGCAGGAATTAAATAACATTGTATTCAGGTGGTTTCGTTGTGATGTACACTCCAGACCACTGGGCGGCGGTATCCATTTTTATCAACCACAAACCAACCAAGTAAACACGAACGAACCCCGTAAAAGTGGGGGGGAGGGTTATTTTCTTTTACTAATCTATCTGTAAATAGTATGTAACTGTTTATTTGGACTGTGGAGACATTCACTGATATAAAACATTTTAAAAAAATAATGAATTCAAATGTTTTTAGACTTATAAAATCGCACATTCCATAAAGTTTTGATTAGTGACAATAGACATAACTGCAATTTAAACAATTGCATTTTAATTCCACACATTGAACCTTTAATCTTTTGACATTTAATCCCAGACATTTTACATGTGTATTCATTTTGTTGATAATGTTCACTTGTATATTTGGATTTTATTCATTTGACATTTATATTCAATTTATTATGTTATATATTTAATCATATCATATAACGATTTTATATCATTGAATGAAATGGCGTCTCTCTCATAGCTAATTGGCCACAGCTGTGACCTGGTGTGTGTGTCTGCCTCAGGTGCAGTAATTAAAAGGTATGACTATTAATTAAATTGATCCATATGGGATTGGTTCTGTCATCAACGTCTGACTCTTATCCACGTGAGCTACGTGACGATGTAGTCAACTAGGTGCTTCTGGTGTGCAGTTTAAGATATACAGACATCGAATATATTCCAAATAACTAAATTATGTATTTTGTCTTGTTCACAAATGGTCAAATCCAAATTATGTTAAACTACATGCATTGATAGATTATGATTTATGTCTTTATAACTCAAAGACAAAGTCAGAGAATGGGAACGCCCCTTAATCCTCGACCCTGCTCTCCCTGTGGAGTTCAACTCTAACTCCTGTACTAATCCAATTTAATTAGAAGTCCTGCGTTTTAATTTGTACACCTGAGGTATGTAGTAACATGTAGAGTTGCAGTAAACTACAAACAAACAATTAGTGTGAAAATGGCTCCGTAACTGAAGAAGTGAACGAGTGTCCTCACAAGTGTAGAGAGACCCAGAGGGAAAGGTGTGAAAAGGTCGAGAGACATAGTCTTTGTATGAGTGAGAGAGAAAAGTCGGGAACAAATCGACAGTGTTCCGCCAAAGTCTCTCCTCCCTCACTGATACATTCTCTATGTCTCTCGACCTTTTCACACCTCTGTCGCTCGAGCGCACCATTCTCTCTCTTTGACACAAACAGTCTGTTCTATTCTTGTGGGAACATTTTGGGAATTTTCGGAGAGATTTAAAGTCAGGCGCCAAAGGTACAGCCCCTCACCCTCCTCCTCCCTCTCTCACTTGTGGAGACATTCACTGATAGAAAACATTGAAACACATGAATCAACTCAAATGTTTATAGAATCAGAAAATCACACGTGCCATTCATTTTGAATGAGGGAGAATAGACATGAAAAGAATTCCCTGGACCTTCAATTCAATCTTTTGACATTTAATCCCAGACATTTTACAGGTGTACTTCAACTTTTACTTGAGATGATATGAAGTTATATTGACAGTGTTCTTTTGTATGTGGGGATTTTATTCATTTAACATTTATATTCAATGTATTATGTTATATATTGAATTGTATCATATAACTATTTTATATTATTGAATATAAATATGGTTTATCTCACAGCTAATTGACCACAGCTGTGACCTGGTGTATGTGTCTGCTCAGCTGTGCTGATTAAAACTTGCTGTTAATTATTGAAATATTCCGCCTGGGATTCGAAACCATAACATGAAGAACGTAGGGGCAAGAACTAGATGGAACATTTACCCATGTGAGCTACTTGAGCAGATGTGGAGCACGTGACTTAAGTTTGTTTCTTGTCCAGTCTGACTGAAGACATTGCTGGGATATTTGATGTTTCTAAATACTTCAATGATGTGTTTTGTCTTGTTCACGAAACAGTGAAATCCAAATGATACTAGAATACACTATATATATATATATGTGTGTGTGTGTGTATAGTAATTTACAATTTCCCCCCAAACCTTCTTCATGCAAAGCACGAGCTCCACCACTGTCAGCTCTCTGTGCTCCTCCATCAGCTGCTGCAGGTTCCTCTCAACTCTCTGGTGTACAGCTCCACAACATCACCCTGAGAAGTAGCTTCTGTGCTAATGCTAACATAACACAGTGCTGCTGTGTGTCCTCCACCTCACTCTTCCTCCTCCGACGCTGCTGAAACAAAACAAACGGCTGCACAGTCCAAATAAACTGTTAAAGAACACTTAAAGAGCGATTCGTGCAAGAAAAAACATCGTTTCGCACGGCTCGTTGTGTTCATGAGTTTACAATGTAGCTTGGGTCAACAGGAAGTGACACCGGACGGGAGTGTATGTGACAGACAAAACTAGAGTTCTATTTAATTTCTGCTCAATCAAAATGGAACTATCTCATGGAAATTAATACTCCTACAATTCAACACATTGAACCATCAATTTTATCTTTTGACATGTAGTCCCAGGCATTTAAAATTTACATCGTGAATGAATAAATTAACATTTACATGTTAACATTTACAACGCATGTTGTGGAACTGTACAACAGAGAGTTCAGAGGAACCTGCAGCAGCTGATGGAGGAGCACAGACAGTGTGACATGTTTGACTCATCTCTGAGCCTTTACTGTGGGTGTGTGGCTCCACTAACTATTAAGTCTCCATTCATTAAGAGAGTTCTACAATTCTAGGTTTCACTTAACGGGCACTTTTATTCAAAGTGATGTACAACACAATTCGTCAACAAAAGAATCACACTTCAGTCTCATAACAGACACAACTGTCAATACAGTAGTTCATCATTGAATGCAATGACTCGGAGGCATTCAGAAGCCACAGAAATGTAAATGTCACTACACAGACTGAAATTGTACACAGATGCATAACATTTCATTTCTGAGACCAGAAAATAAATTAGGGGAATACACTTTCTTCCTGGTCTCTTACCTTTATATTATATATATATATATTATATTTATAACGACTTTTCCCTGGGATTCGGGGTCTTCTTTCCTCTGACAGGGGAGCCACAGATCATCAGCAGGACTCGATTAGAGCAGCGTGGATGCAACTGTTGAGTTTTTTTTATCCGAGGCCAAGAATGACTAAGAATTTGTTAATGCCATATCATCTACTTATTATTGCTAAACATTACACAGACACACACACATACACACACACACGCACACACACACTAAATACACACTATGTGACCATTCAAGCCATGTAAGACAACTCCAATAAATATAAATAAATAAATGTTCGACCTCACTTCCCTGAGGTTGCCTTGGAATAATGTCAGAGAAAGAGAGAGACAGCCGTGCTCTTGTACCATGGCTGTGCATGTGGAGGAATGTGCTCATCCCTGTGTTGATGCGTCTCCATGGCAACCGGAAGCAGAGCGCCACAGCAGCAGCAGCAGCATTAACTCCAGATGATCAGTGTGACACCAACCTAAACGCCAGTGTTTCCAGTCTGCTCTGAGACAGTGGTCTACTGTCCAGCCCTGTGTGTTCCCATGGAGGCGGATGTGGCGGCCGCTGCTGAGGCAGTGAGGCGGTGGCAGCTCGGAGGGACACGCGGTCACCTGCGCTCCGGCACCACCTTCAGTAGCTGGACGCCTCTGAACGACACGCGGAGCAACGCGCAGGTGGGTCCGGGCACCGACTACGGAAACACACCGCTGAAAACTCATGGAACTAACTTCAAATCGCATCAGAGTCGTTTTTAACACGGCTTCTTGGCGGCGGAGGAAGACAAATGACTCATTCGCGTCATAAGACTTCTCCATTCAGGCTCAGATACATTCAACAGGAAGTTGTCATACTTTCTATTGTCATACGTGATTACCTACATATCAGTAAGTGACTTAGTTTAAATATTACTCTAGCGAGAAAACATGGCGGTTTGCCGATTTTGCTGTTTGGAACACTCGCGTAAACGTCATCTCTGTGCGTCTAGTGGATGTAAATACTGAGGTAAATGGAATGTTTTGATTATTGAACATGCACTTTAACTCAATGATTAAATCAGATATGTGGAAAAGTGACAAACACATTTATTTACATGCACATTCATGTTCATTTTGCGTCTCTGCGTGACTTTGTGTGTAAGGCGATCCTCCCTACAAGTTTTTAGGGCACTTTTGTACTACAATTTTATACACGCATGTATACCTATAATCATTTGTTTTACTTGTACTTTATTGTTGAGGGAATTCATCAGAGGCATTTCCTAGTATCTATCTCAATCCGTAAGCAACTCAATTTAACAATTATTTGTACTAAATTGTATGCTTGAATTCTTTGTATGCACCCTTTAAAATGCATCACACACTTGACCTGTATTCACTTAATACTTTTAAAATTGGTGTCATGCATCAGAAAGCTACTGTTGTCGTCATCTTGTCTCCGTTCTCCCACAGTTATTTGATGAGAGGGTGAAGCTGGTGCTGCACTGGTTCGACCTGTGGACGGACAAACAGAGGAAACAGCTGCTACACTCTCTGTTTGCGCGATGCACCAAGACACAGCTGACGTAAGCTGCTGCCACTCAGTGAGCCTGAGATAATTGATTGTAATTTGTAAACTCACAAGGAATCTTCAATGATATACCGATCAGGTACTGTCGGGATGTACTGAAGGAGACGGTCCCTGTGACCCAAGTGGACTTCACCACGGTCCTGCCTCGCTTTCTCTCCCTCTATGTGTTGTCCTTCCTGTCACCTCTTGACCTCTGCTCTGCCGCCCAAGTCAGTTGGCACTGGAGGCTCCTGGCTGAACAGGTGAGATTCCCAGGAAAATAAGAATATCCAGCAACAAAACGTGGATTGCATCCCTCCTCCCTCTCCTGTAGGATTGTATCTGGATGAGCCGGTGCACCCGCAGAGGCTGGTTCCTTCCCTACGCCACTGTGGAAAGAGAGTACGGAGCGTGGAAGAGCCACTATGTCTCCTGTGTCTCCACCCTGGATCGGCTCACCTCACGAGAGGCGGCCGAGCAGTACGGAAGTCTAAACCTGCAGAGCTCGGGAATGACAGAGGAAGTGGAGGAGAGGAGGAAGGAGAGGAGGATCAGGCAGATGATCCGTGAGAAACTCAAAGAGGAGAAAAGTGAGTAAAGAAATGTCCTGCTTTCTACTCTGTGGTTCGTGGCTGACGTTTGGGTGGTTTTCAGGAATATCGCTGAGAACCAGGAGAGCCTGGGGCAGCCTCATTAAGCAGGCAAGGAACCCTGGCTCTGGGATAACTTCCACCACCTGGGCCTCCCTCTCCTGGAGGACGGCTGGGTCTTCCTGCCTCCTTCTTAGCCGGGATTTGGGAGACTCCATGAGTGTAACCCGGAGCATGGAGGGATCTTCTGTTTCAGTCAGGTGACTTTACACAATTTGTAAATCAATGTGAGACAAACAGCAGGTGGAATTTTTCCAATATATCCCAATTTATTCTTGATGTTATGCAATTTATTCTTTTCCAGTGATGGACCGATCAAACCCAGCAGATCGCTGTCAACCTTCACCTCCACTCCTCCACAACAACACATGCCCTCACCCGTCCATCACCACACACCTCCTCACTTATTCCTGATCTCCAGCAGAATTCCTGCTTATGAGGTAAGCGGATGATTACAGTGCAATACCCCATCCCTGCATTTGGAGGATGGAAAACATATTCTCTGTCTCTTCCCAAATTCAGTTGGTGCTCAGTGGTGTGAAGGCAGGAGTGATCCTGGTCCTCTACGACCATAAAGGGACCCTTCCGGCTCTGTTAACCCAGGCAGAGAGGGCTATTTCTGGGCAGGAAGTTCAGAGGCTGGGCCTGCTCGCTCCGGGAGGAACAGAGGAAATCCATTTGCTTCAAAGTGAGAATTAATAATCCTTTGTTATCCTAATATATGGAAGGATTATCTTGGTTAGTTCCAGTAAAACGTTATCTTAGACAAAGACAAGTTAAATAGCTGTTTTTTTCTCTCATCCCTATTTTTCCCATCTACCTTTCAGACTGTACCTTGTCGGAAAGAACTCTACTTACCCCGGACCAGAGGCAGTTCTGGGAAAAACTCAGCGGCAGGGTGGTACCAACTGCCGATGGGGGAGGAATCGACATCTTCTCCCCTCTGGCTGCATCTGGTCAGTAGATGCTGCTCAATCACATGTAATGTTTTGAACTTCCAGTTCCTCACTTCCCCTTTCTCCTCTCAGCACCTGGTGCAGCCCTCATCCGAAACCTGTCCACTCTGACCGGTCTGGAAGTTCAGACCCCAATGGGCTTTGCAACCGGAAGTTTTCAAAACAGTGAGTGACTCAGGCACTGAATCAACTGAAAAATTCACTTATATCTTCAAGTCATTCAAGACTTTGCGTTGTTTTTGTCACTGTGTCCCAGTCCTGAGTGAGTGGTCAGATGGCAGTGTGTATACTGGGCCCTCAACCCAGCGACCGGCAGCCCCAGCGCTCCACTACGTATTGGAGAGCGTCCTGCATGGCTGGTGTACCCAGGCCGAGTGGATGGAGGAGGCTCTGGGGGGTTTGAGGGCCCAACTGGGGCAGCAGCTGCAGCAGGTCAGCCTCCAGGCGAGGGGCCGAGCCCTAGGTGGGTGTCTCTCTCTCTCTCTCTCACACACACACACACACACACACAGCTGGAGTAAGTTCTCACATAGTGTGTGTGTTGTCATATATTTGTAGGTCATTTTCTGTGGGAGAGAATCGGCCTGGAAGGGATTTGTGTGTCCATAGATCTGAGTAAGGCTCTGACTGAGGGTCTCACGGCCCTGACCACACATGAAGAGGTGGGGACGACTGCAGACACACAGAAATATCTCAATGAACACGACAAAAAAACATGACAGCACACTCGTCTACTCCCCAGACCAGACCTGTGGAGTTTCTCGCTGCTTTCCTGACAAGATGGAGCCAGAGTAAGGAGCGAGGAGAGAGTCAAGAGGCCGATGATTTGAAATCTTCCCAAGTACAAGTGCGTGATATGCAAATATATTATTTTATTTTATTCTAAGATAACAGTGATAAAGAAAATAATGAATTGTTGTCTACAGAGTGGGCTGGATTGGAGAGGGATCACCGTCAGGGAGCTGCACCACAGCGAGTGTCGTTACTTAGGAAGACTGGACGCAGTTATGAAGGCATGACTCCACACATGAAATGATTTTCAGCTTATTGTAAATTGATTGATGGTGATAAATTAAGATTTCATAAAGTTCAGAAAAACAGACAATATTGTGTACCTGTCCCTGTTCTGTGCCTCAGGTGTATCAGGAACCTCTCACAGCTGCTCTGAACTCCAACCGAGCCATCCTCAGCTACGCTGACATCATCATCATCCTCAGTCCTGTTGCTCAAATACTGCAGCTCAACAGGTACACACACACACACACACATTAATGTTTCCATTGTCTGCTTTGTGGCGTCATGATATTGTGATTGTATTGTGTGTTGCAGAGTGTTTCTGTCAGATCTCCAGGCGAGGCTGCAGCAGTGGGGCGCAGGGCAGTGTGTTGGAGATGTGTGTGTCAAACTGTGCTCAGACCTCAGGATCTACTCTAACTATCTGAACAACTACACAACCGCCCTGTGCACCATCGACAAGGTAAAGCTAAATCATATTGTGTTGCACTCATGTCTGTGGTTAGAGAGTTTTACCTCTTTGTGTTCTGTGTGTGCGCGTGTTTGTCAGTGCAGGGAGACAAAACCTGCATTTCGGGCTTTCTTGAAGAGAGCAGACAGAACTCTAGCAACGCACATGCTTAGGTAACAACACACACACACACACATACACACTTGTATCTCAGCTCTCAGACTTGTGCATGTTTCTAGTCACATCTTACCAAAACACTGTGTGTGTGTGTGTGTGTAGCCTGCAGGAACTGCTGCTGTGTCCAGTGTGGAGAATACAGGAGTATGTGACTCTGCTTCAGGCTCTGTCCTTACACACACACCCCGGCCACCCTGACCACATGCATGTCTCCTCTGCACTCAACACACTGCTGCACTACAGAGACTTCATACAAAAGGTACAACACATAAACATCAATATGTCATAAACGTAGTTTAGTATTTTTCTGATCCTGTAATAGAAATAAAAACATAATTAAACCAAATAAATGTTGACATGATAAGCAAACCCCTTGGCTCACAACTCACTCTAGTGGTAAAATATGTTTTTACAGAGTGGCTGAAAAACTGCATAGTCTGTAATTTCACAACTTTGATGTCTCTCTATTCCAGTTGAAGCAAAACTCAGAAAGAGACAGATTAATGGTGGAAACACAGCAGATGATCCGAGGCTGCCCGGTAAAAATCACAGATTTATTTTTTTCTGTATTTTATTCTGTAATTCTTGAAGCACATCAAACTAAACGGTGCATGTATTTATTTTTGTGTCTTAGAATCTGAGTGAAGGAAACAGGCAGCTGATAATAACTCAGGACACTGCCTTGCTCAGGTGTCCTGACGAACAGATTCCAGACTCTCTTAGGTAAACTATTTCTGTTGCTCAAGAAAGTTGTTTCTTTAATAATGCAGCAGTGAAATCTAATCATATATACATGCATGACCAGGACCTATGAGCACGTGTCAGATGTGGGCCTCTTTCTCTTCAATGATGCTCTGGTGTTTACTCGGCGAAATGTGCAACACACACCTTTCACGCTAACTCACCGGAGCACACACACCTTCCTGGCATCCGTGGCCCTCAGCAGTCTGACTGTCAGAGAGATCACACACACACGCTGTACGTACATGTTTCCAGCAATGTAGGATCTTTAAGAAATGATGGACGTTACACTGACACTGGTGTCCGTGTCTGCAGACGTCCGCCACGCTTTCGTCCTGGAGGGTCCCTGCCGCACGTGGGTCTGTGCCACCGAAAGAGGAGAGGAGAAGGAGCACTTCCTGTCCGTGCTGCGGTCGGCCGTCACCTCCGCCCCGATGCCACGTCAGTGATTCACCACAGGGACACACAGAGGTTTGAACACTACACCAACACAACAGAAATTCACCTTACTTTAGAGTAAGACAAATCTATAGCGATGAGGAAAACGATTTATGAATGAAAAGGTGGTGTCATAAGTAATATATAAATTCAGATCAGAGACATTTTTCTTGCCCAGGGTATAAAAAAATCTTTATTAATAACCAAAAATAACACAGGTGTCACATATGAGAGATCATCACTGTCAAGTCACTGTGTTACAACACATCAGTTTTACACTTATGTACATTATTGCCACTTAAAAAAAACACCTCTAGAATCTGTGAAAGGACTGTTTGATTATCTGTATACTGCACAGTACAAATATCATTAATCAATAACATGACAATATAACGATCTGGGTGTTCTAATATTCAGTTGTATTCACAGTGACATCCTCGCTCATAGCTGTGAATCATTCAATTAATCTTCATTTGAGCTACTTTCTATAAATGATCAGTGTGTGTGCACAATGAATAGCAGCTAATATAAAGTAATAAGATTTTTAAAATCATGATTTTTCTTTTGTAGGTAGATTAGAAGCAGAATTGCTTGTTTTTAGAATCTTGTTGCCTCGACAGTGTTTTACCCCAAAAGATTAGAAAAAGTAAAGAATAAGCATTAATGATGTTACAGTCTGCGGTTTGCCAGATTTGGGTTGTTGTTGTACGTCTCTTTCTCTGCTGCCAGATGAGCGTGTGGAGATGAACTCTTGCTCTGTGCTCCCATGTTTGCCGCCGTGCTGTTTGTCCCTTTCTGGGAGCTGTAGCTTTTCGGTTTGGGGATCCTTGTCGGTCCTGGACGTCGGAATGCTTCGAGAGGTATCTGTAGAGAGAGGAAATGTAAAGTCAGAAGAGGTTTTGTGATTTTTGAGTTTTAAGATGTTGTTTCTAGCAAGGTCTGTTGCAATGATGAGTAGAACCACCAGATGGTGCAAAATCACAACGAATTTCTTGGTCTGAGGCATTTTGTCTTTGATTACAAGCTTATGATCAGTTTTCCCCGTGAATTGGTGCTTGTGGACATATACGGCATCAGATACATGTTTAGTGTTATTCATCCCACTGTTGTACTGTAACAGCTAAAGTAAATATACATGATATTTGTCATATTCAAGGGCCAGTGTGCAGGATTTAGGTAAGATTACTCTCATTTCTATCACTTCTATAAATTGAATCTAAAATGTTTTTACAGTATCCCTGAATGGACAAAGTACACAAGCTTCGATTGTTTTGCTAATTGCTAAAGGTTTTCTTGCATTCTTAGAAGACAGGGATGAAATGACAGGTCTTCACCACTGGATGTCATGAGCGTGTAATGTTCGACACACACTGTACCTTTATTAATAATGAGACACGTCACCATTTTTGTCCCGTCTTGGTTTAATCAGGGTGTTTACTTGCACAGTGGTGTGTCAGGACACAGGGGTACATAACGTTTTGGGAGTTTTGTGCAAAATAGAAAGCATATCCTGTTTACAGTAACTCTGATAAGAGGTTTCCGTGGGGATGATAAAACTCCACAGTGGCTAACAGCTGCGCCACTCATGCATTTGTGTTTGCGCGTTCAAATTCTTGACCAGGACCTCTCTTTGTAGGACGCCATGTTTCCCCAGCATTGTTTTGACAGTAGCTCAGGATGGACACATTTTTGAGTTTCAATGACAACTGAAGGCTGCCCTAAGTTCTTCTACTACTCTTCTTCTAAAGGAGGTATGATGTGAGGGGTGTAACAGCGCCAACATGCAACTTGACCACTTCAGTCACTATATTAGGCACACTGCACCTTTAAGGATATTTAAAACTTTTTAAGCAAGCAGAAAAAAGAGTCACACGTCGGCTCCAGACACTTAATGACCAAGCAGGTTATTTTTTCCAAGTTGCCTCTGGCACATAATCTCAGTCAGTCATGCAAGTTTTTGGACCTAGTTTCAGATTGACATTTTTCTAAAGAAAATACTCCATATTTGATCTGATCACACTGCAGAGTTTCAAATATCTAAATTCAATACAGCAGAGTTTATATCTTCATGCCTCTTTCCCATTTGATGATTAACAAAATCTGAAAGTTTCCATGAGTTTCAACATATCACTTTATTCCCAAGAAACCAGCTTCCCTCCCTCTCCGTCTCCCTCTCCTGTGGCTGCTGTGGTTTTTGAGAATTAACAAAAATCCGCAGTGAACTCTATCTTTAAATATTCATCCAGGGTATAAATTTCAGAATAAGTAGGGCCTTGGCTTCAACAGAACTAATGGGCCAGAAAATCACTACGATCCACGTCATGGGAGCGTTGATTTAATGTAGAAAAGAAAAAAACGACCTTAATTTGCAGCTTTGTTCTCTCGTATATCAGTGGTGCAGGGTGAGTTCAGCTAAGTACTTCCTCTGCCCGGTGTTGTGTAATACCTGTCTCCACGGCAACCAAACACGAGGTTTGTTATGGCGCTGGTGGGAGAGGGAGGCCGGTGTCTCACACGCAGGCCCTTTTGTTTAGCCCTCACACTTCTGTTTATTCCCATTCTGTTGTGCCTGTCGGTCAAGGTGAGCGAATTCCTCTGTGATTATTATCATCTCAGAACATGGAACATATGTTGACCTCGATTCAGATCAGTAGCTGTTAATCTAAAATGACTTCAGCATGATCAATTATTTGCACTCAAGTCACGCCGTTGCTGCTGCTGTAGCATTCCCAATTCTCAATGAAAGGCCCTTTGACTTCATCCCTGTAACTCAATACTTATTTTATCAGTTTGGTGCGGACGCCATATGCGGATCTGTCTTCATTGGCAGCAGCAGACGATTTTTCGCAAAGGGAGTCGGGGGGTAATTGAGGTCGCAGTCGGCGTTTCCAGCTGCTTTCACCAGTCACAATATTAATGAATAGCATCTTGTTTAGGCCCTGCATCACTTCATCGCGCTCAGACGGGATTTGATCCGGTTCCTCCAGCTGTGCCCCTTCCCACCCCAACAATTTAATGCTTGATTTAATCATCTCATTGTCTGACTTTATGTGTGTGTGTGTGTGAGTGTGTGTGTGTTTGTGTGTTTTGCTGCAACAGTTGTCATACTCCATCTCAATGTCACCTGCACGTACACTTATTAAAACCAACTCTACTTCTATTTCTAAAACATTCTTACTTTTATTCACATCAATAAAATGCCTGTTGCATTTGCTCTCAATAGAGACAAATTGCTCATATGATGTAACTATACCAGTGTGCGTGCCTAAAAACCACAGGTAGAAGGATGTTTATACCCAGAGCAACATGTGTGACCTCTACTGGTGATTGATTTCAAAGGATATGATTCATGAGAAGAGGAAAAAGAAAACAGACGCTTTGGGTTACAACCCGGTGGCTCACAGGCTGAGTGAGACTTTATGCTGAAGGGCCACTTAGATTAAGTTAACAAATACATGAATGTTGCGGGGATATAAACATTGGACCAGAGTTATTGCTTAGTGCATGTACTCGTAGCCTTGTGCAGTAAACCCCTTGTCTCTCTATCCCAGAATAATGTCATTGTTGGAGTAATGCCTCTTGCTGCCACTAGGAAAGTATCTCTCAAGGGTTTTGAACAAGGAGGTGCTGGTGAATCTTAAAATATATTTAAAAAGATAATATTACAGTAAATAAGGAGCTGAGATTCTTTTAACCTTTAAAAAAGTTTAAAGGTGCATTGTCTTCGATTCAAGAGTAATTGTCTTAATTTCTTTTGGCTGAAAATTATTTGAAAATATTGTAAAAATATCTGAGATGTAGAAGCAGAGAAAGATGAATTTGTGCTTTTTAATCATGTTTGTAGAATGTTACTTTCGAAAATTGTGATCTGATAGAAGCAAATGCCATTTACCCTCGACTATAAAGTCGATAAAATCATATCTGGAAGTTCACCAGAGCAGAGCAACTGTAAAATATACATGGCTCACATGTCCAATAGCTGCACTCTAAAGTTTAAGAGTTTGAAGCAGAGTTTCCACTGTGTCATTAAAGGGAGCTTCAACTTCACATCCTGCTGGTTTTCATTCTCGGTCATTGGGTTTATGTATAAGAAGAAACTATGACATCAGCCTATGATTGTGACTTCATCCTGCAAACATGTGTGTGGATCCCAGTGGGATATTTTTGTGTCCTGTAATCTGGTAAAGTATGAGCACAAAGTTTTTTTTAGACACTTTGGTATGATTTAATTATGTCTAGCAAAGTGTTGACATGTTAAAACCTCTGAATGGCAATATTTCATTGACACACTTTGTAACGTAAACACACTGGATTTGACTCTCTGGTGTTAAAATGTTACTGTGCATGCAAAAAAAATCAAATTGCACAACTCATTTCAATCTAATTGCATTTTCCTCGTATTGTTTTCAACTTTACACAGTGACAACATGCTGGATTTAGTGAATACATGAAAATGGCAAGCATGGATGACAAACTAGAACATAAACTTTTTGCACACTTTAATTCTCAGAAGTCAAACAGACGGATCATAATGCAGTATGTGTTTGGTGACGTATAAAAACTGGTATGATACATCGGTGTGACAAATTTGCCTTTGAGTACAATACAGTAAGTGCACATTAGTTAAAACCTGGTGTTGTGTCGGATAATGTGTGTTGTCTCATGCAGGCAAACAGTCAATGAATCACACGGAACCAAGCAAGACTACCAACTTAAAAATGAAAACATTCAAGCTCATAAATCAAGTAAAACAGACATGTAAATGTATCAGGGTGTAGGTTTGGGATTTAAGGGGCTGAACCTGCGCTGGATCTCATGGGCGGGGATCAAACATAGGATGGGATGGAGGGTTTGGGGTCAGTCGTAGACGTTACTTACTGTAATTTGAGATGGCCTTTGGATTGGGGTGGAGGTGGGCTTAATCATGATGCTACTTGTGATTTTGTTGTTGCCTTTGGCAGCAGGGGTGCCGCAATTCACAAGAGTCCTTTGCTCTTGGAGTACGGTCGCGTGGCTGGGACTCAGCGTCTGTGTTGGGGCGCTGATGTTCTGAATGAAGGGGCTGCCTAAGTGAATGTGGATTTTGTTGTCCTCGGTGGTGATGACGTTTGGTCCCGAGCTGTTGGACCTCTGGACCTGCCAGCTGCTCTGCCGCTCCGGGGTCACACGGAAGACCGCATGCCCTCCGACAACCTCCACTGGCTCCGTGGAGAGGGAGCGGTCAGGGGTTCCACTTGTGACCGATACTATTTGGATTGGTGACATGGCTCTGTCTGGTGTTACAGATCCACAAGAGTCAGGGGTCATCGCTCTTGAGTACGTGGCCATAGTGAAAGGTGAGAAGGCCCGATCTGGGGAACACAGCTCATCAGACAATGGGGAGCCTTTAGATTTCATTGTTGGGGAGATTGATTTTGCAGTAGGGGATATTGAAGCATTCTGTATGATCGTGATTCTTTGCTTGGGTGGCCCTCCGCTTGTGGGTATGACGGCAGTGCTGGTGAATGACGGGGTGTTTTCTGTGGTTGGGCTGGTGATCTCTAATGTTGCTGTGTTGTGTCCATGGTCAGGAGTCACTTTGATATGCAGAGGCTGCCCAGGACTGTGGGTCAACACCACGTCTCCAGGCTGGACGTGATTGCCATTCTGCCGAGGTTGCACTTTACCATTAACCTGTGGTGGCGTGTCTTTGTTTTTAAGGAAAGGGACCCGTGCTCTCCTAATGTTGTTGTTGATATTGTTGACACTGTTGATAAGCGAGGGGCTGCATTTGGAAAGCTGAATCTCGTTGCTGTAGTTAACATTTTCTTCCGGCTCGCTCTCATTGTACAGTTTCCCGTTCACCACAGCACGTTCCAGTGGAGCCACTGTCTTGCAGTCTGGAGACATGAGGTCCAGAGGATCAGTTTGAACTTCCTTGGTGGAAACGTGAAGGTCTGAAAAGCGTCTTCCGTTCATGCCAGGACGAAGACTTTTGCTAAAGCGTCTGTATCTTTCAAGCTCTCTGGTGAGTGTCTCCATCTCTCGGGCCAGTTCTTTGTTTCTGACCTCTTGCTGGGTCAGTTTCCTTTGCAGCGTCGAGTGGTCAGTTTTCATGCGACATATCGACTCTTCTGTGCCCATGTACTCGTGTATTTTCTCTTTCAGGGCTGAAACCTCTCTGCTCAAATGGCTCGACTTTGCTTCTTCCTCTTTCAAACGCTTGTAAAGAACATGCTCTTGGTTGCATTCTTTCTTCTCAGCCAGCTGAAACTTTGAAAGCTCATTCCTGGATATTTCCAGTTCCTCCATCAAGGCTTTAGCTTTCTCTTGTTCATTGGTGAATCTTTTCTCCAGTGATTCATACTCCTCTGATTTTAAAGAATCACCCTCTACCACCTTGATGTCCTTCAATTTGCGTCGGAGACGTTCCACCTCCTGTGTCAAATCCTTAACTTTGTTGTCCTCATGTTGGAAGCGGTTGGCAAGAGGTGTTTTGATGTGTTCCTCTTTAGCTTTGTTCCTCAGGTACTCCCGTTCTATGCTCTCCAGGGACTGTAGCCTTTTCTTCAGCATATTAATCTTGGAATCCAAATCCTTACTCTTTTCCTCCTCCACCCTCAGCTTTGCCCTCAAGTCATCTCTATCCTTTGTGGCGCCGCACATTTTCTCCTCCAGCTCAGCCTTTGACCTCAGTGCTTTCTTACTCTCCTCAATCAGTTTCTCTGTGACGGAAGTCACTTTGTCCTGTTCTGCCTGAAGTTTGCCGGTGCTGTTCTGAACCTTGTTCTCCATTTGCTTCAGCTTCTCTGCCATTGCCTTCCTCTCATCCACCAGCATGACAGTCAGAGTCTTTAGCTTGGTCAGATCTTCCTTCAGTGTCAGTTCAGTCTTTCCCAGTTGGGTCTCAGCTGTCTCCAGTTCTTTGACCCTGACTTTCAGCGCTTCTAGCTCACTGGTCATCACCTTTGATAATGTCCTCTCTTTTTCCAAGTTACTTTTGAGTGAACTGCACTCATGTTTGCTCTTGCTGAATGCATCCTCTAATTTTTCCAAATCCATAATTCTATGGTTTAGTTTATCAACCTCCGCCTTCAGACTTTGGCTTTGATTTGCCTCCTTCTCGAGTTTCTTGTGGAGGTCTTTGCAGTGGTCCTCCATCCTGATCAGCTCTTCATCCTTTCCCTCCATTTCAAGGACCCTCTTACGGAGCTCTTCGAGTTCAGACATGAGGCTGGAGTTTCCACACTCGCCCCGGCTTATTTTGTCCCTGAGCTCCTGCAGTTCTTCCTCGGCTCGGCGCAGGGTCTTGTTGGTCTCCTCCAGCTCATCAAGCTGCCTACTAAGAGTCGACAGTTTCTGGCGCAGCTGTCTACTTTGGGCATCCTCACTGGTCAATTTGGCCGTCATGGTGTCTTGTTCCAGATGGAAGCGAGAGGTTTGGTCACGCAGCTCAGACTCCAAGCGAAGGACCTTTTGCTCCTCTTCCTGCAGACGAGCATTAGCTGAGCTCAGCTCCTCCTGGGCCTGTGAAGCACTGGCACTCAGTTCCTGGACTTTGGCCGTTTGTTGATTCAGCTGCTCAGTGAGACGCTGCTGTTCATCCACAACCATCAACGCAAACGACTTGAGTTTTGTCAGTTCCTCTTTCAGATTTGTGACCTTTTTGTTGTTCTCTTCCTCTTTTCGTTCTTGGTAGGCCTTCTCCTGGTCAATTAACAGCTTCAACCTGCAAAACACAGAACAGACAAATGATGACTTTAGTGGTGGCATGTTACTTCTTCCTCTTTCAGCGCCATTTCCAAGTAAATAAAATCACCGTGTTTGCTTTAGGCTTTGTAATTTCCCTTTGGGTCAACTCAAAGCAAAAGCACATCATAAATACTGTGATTTTCCCTGCATTTCTGAGGAAAGGTTTTATGTCATGGGTAATTTAACACGTCATAAAATATCATTGCTTTATTTCTCTCAGGTTGGTAGTCAACTATACCTGGGGTTCATTTTTAGTTGCCAACTGTTTCTTATATGGTTTGGACACCAGAGTTGCTGCTGTAAATATATTGCCTTGAGTTCAACAATCGAGAAGTTTCTAAAAGTTTCTGTATAGAGGTGAACTGAAAGACCTTGTGGGAAATTTTGAGAAAAGTATGACACACAGCAAAGTTCTGACCTTGGAAAAAGTTAGCATATTGTGAGATAAAGTGTAAAATACAGTGATGACACACAGTGACATTTCCAAAACTGGGTATTTATAGTGACATATGTGGCACATTGCCTGTTAATTGAATCAATGCACGAAAGCCACGGAGGGGGGGGGGGATGCAACACACTCCAGTGATGTAAAGGTGCATGACACATGTACCATTAGCTGCAGTTTTGCAAGCACAGTGTGTTGCCATGGTCAGTGTGTCTGGCATATACATACTGTACAGTACCGGACCCGTGTCTGCAGCCCCAGGAGATGAGATGTTATGACTGCTGTGTGCGCAGCTGCCAGGCATTTCCACACAGATGGCGCTCTGGCATACAACAGTCCTTTAATTAAGGGGTTCTTCCTCTACCAGCACCCCCCCCCACCAAACCACCAGAACCTACCCTCCCTGTTTTTTTCTTATATATTTAAAGGAATTCCCCCTGCCTCCAAAGGCAATTACAGTGCCACAGAGTTTATACTGAAACACAAACACACACACGCGCACACACACACACACACACACACACAC
>JAFBJT010036550.1:0-63699 GCA_016785325.1 Chascanopsetta lugubris | reverse complement strand
CACACACACACACACACACACACACACACACACACACACACACACACTCACAGGGATCACTGTAGGGTTTTGGGCCATGATGTAAGTTGTGGTAGGGTGGGTCATTTCTCAGCAGCAGAGTGTCTTTCTTTCTTCAGTAGCTACTAAAGAGTGGGAGTGGGGTTGGAGGAGACACATGTAACTGGATCCATGTGTTGTACATGAACCCACAGCAAACACAATACACAGTCAAATATTATAAGGATATGTCTATATAATGAGGAGTTCATTATTAGTGTGGGTAGGGGCGGATGAGGGTTTTTTTTGTGGTCGTGTTTCAAGGAAAACTGATCCCTGCTAGAATGGAAAATTCATTCCTCACGTGAATGTGTCTTTCAAACTAGTTATCACTCAATCTGTGACAGAATACAGTAAATATCAGTCTTAGGTTTTATGATTTTTTGTTTTAAAAAACCTACTTAAAAGTACAGTTTACATAATTAATCTTGAAGAGTAACTTTAGATGTCATCAGCAGGAGCTGTTAGAAATAAGAAGATACTCACAGATGACTACTTTCACTTGTACCACTATTTGTGTAAGATTTTGAATGCTCAACCTTTACTCATAGCTGTATTTCTACAAAGATCCAGGAACCTTTTCCACATGCTGCCACCCTATCATTTACACTCTCCTCTGAGATTTGTGCAAAGTGCTCAAATTATTTTTTCTCTCCAGCTTTAGCAACTGAAAATTTGCCCCAGACTGATGAGAACATTCTAATAATCATTCATACATTGCTCATGGACTTCAGAGGAAGGTTTGAAAGGCTGACATTCAAGCAAATATGTCTGCTGTAATCTAGGAACATGAACATTTTGAAATATTGGACTTGGAGGGGATGTATCGCCCTGAAACCAGCAAACCAGCCTGTGGCCTGTCAGTGTTTATTCATTCGCTTATCTCAGATGCTGCTGTTTTTCTAGTGATGTCATGAGCCAAAATAGAAGGAGAAATATACTTTGTTCCCCCAGTGAAAAAGGAATCTCTATCTCAGTGCATGTACACATGAGGAAACGGTATAAGGTCCTGAACTCTCCTTGTACTGGCTCCAGATCCATGGTTCCTTAATCTTTTCAAATCAAAAGAAGACACATATAACGTAGCCACACCTGAGATGAGGATAATATCTTCTGTAATGAGTAATAGCAGCTCCTCTGACCAGCTTCTGCACGTGAATACACGTCAATAGAAGCAGCTGTCGTCTACATTTGGCGAGGACATAAATAACGCAGCTGATCTATCCAGCATTTATCCACATTTCCATTTTCCTCATCATGTTTTATCTCGCCATCGTTAAAGGAGACAGTCTTTCATGCACAGCTTGAAAGAACATTACTTTCAGAGGAATACATCGTAAAGGTGGCGTCATAATGGTTTAAAGGGTATCGACATTACAAGGCGCCTTACCACCCACACTGCAGCATGTCTAGCATTAGCACCAATGGAAAAAGGGGTCACAGGGCCGGATTTGGCACATTTGGTGAAGTCCCATTTAGAAAAAAAAACTTAAACGGGACTCCTGCCTTCCACACATGACTTTTACAGAGGGCATCCCTCTCCTGGCACTGGAAACTGTGGCTTAGCCGCTGCGTGAAGCCGTGTTACATGTTCCATATGTCAGCTCCGGCAGCCGTGCCATTTCCCTAACCACAAGCGATGAGGTTATGCATGTGGAGTGTGATGCATCCTGCACACAGCAGGCTGAGCTGCAGCCCTCCTCTGTAACAGAGTTTGAAGGGAGGACACTGATGAATGCAGTGTACTGAAAGTCCACACAGGCTAAGCGATATGCCCCCAGAGGGCGATCTACATGTGCAAAACACACAGCGCTGATATTTATGAACTTCCTGGCCGTGGCCGTGGAGTTAATGTTGTGGTGTGTTACCAAGAGGACAGATCTGGGAATGAAAAATTGAAACATTGCTGCCTTAAAGTTGTTCTCTACTAGTACTCTTTTGTAAGAAGTTAATTACAAGCGGTGACTCTTAATTTCAATTACGTAACTGCACTTAATGTAATTAGCCTAAACGATTGCAGAGTCAGTTTTTCCAAATTTTCTTCTAAAGCATGATTTTAAGTGTATGAATGGGAAAGGATTCATGGAAATTCAATGAAAATATGAAATGTCCATAACTACACTTTTAACACTTTATTCCTCCATCATTTGTCATTATTTACATGTTATGCCATATCAAAAAATACAAATGAATCAGTTTCGTAATAGTTTTTCTCAAGTTTTTCTCATTCTTTAAATAAATCCAACTTCATCCTGGTTATTATGGTAATGAAGTGAACATAGCTACTCATTAACACAGATTATATTGACTTTTTGAGATGCAATTATTCCTCTGTACTCATTACTATTTATTCTTAGATTGTCTCGACAAATCACTCTACTTTATTGATCCAAAACTTAGAAAATATGTTAAAGGAGCAAAGTTTTAGAGGAGCTTAACAAACTTCAGTGAATTCAAGAAAATGTATAACAAATGAGAACAGTAAGAAATTAAGAGAATAATCCCAAAACATTTTTAGAAATTGGGATGAGATTTATGCCTGTTCACCTCGATATGACGTCATTCATTACTCTTTTTATAACTAAACTTAAAATATCTGACTTCCCACACAGCTCATTAGAATAGCAAATTAATCAAGTCTTTGAGATTAAATTCAAGGAAATTGAAATAATATTTCGAAAACAGTTTCTCTGAACTTAAAAAAACGTTTTATAGTTCCTACCTGTGCCAAAGGCTTCCTTGTCCCTGCTGCCATAAGCTCCTCACACAGTCGCACAACTCAGCCTCAGTGTGTGTGCGTGAGCCTCGCTCTCTCACTGGCTGTAATGTGGGCATTCCTCCACTCAGCCCAAACAATAAGGGATGTGCTCCCTGCCTATGGACCATTACATCATCAACATGCCCATATATGGAGTTTTGCATTGCCCAGGCTTGCAAGAAGGGGGTGTGCTCACTCATATGTGCGAGCGGTGCGCTGTGTACTCGTGTGTGAGTGTGTGTGTGTGTGTGTCACTGTTTGACTAGAGGATGTGGCAGAGATGAGGGAGAGTTTTCGAACGTGTGAAATATCTGACCCACTCCTTCACCGCTCCGGAGGCAGGGAAGTAGGTGAGGAGAGACAGATAGTTCGAGTTACAACGTTTCCCCCTGGATCTTGTCAACCTAAGTCAGCCGAGGAAGGGAAGGAGGGAAGGAGGGAGGGGGAATTAAAGGCAGCATACAAAACTTCAGAAGGGACCCTTGGATGGGGATTTGTAATTGAGACCAAATTTGAGGAACAAGACAAGACAGGGGACGTATATCTCCAACATTCCCGGCCTATTCTCAAGATGTCCCCTGACACCCAGACTAAAGTGGTTTGGAGCTGATATAAATCACAGACAGTAGGTTTGAGTTTACGTCCCTGCTCAGTGCACATGCTGCTTCAGGGACACGCTGTAAAAAAACAAGCCGGATCTAAGAGATGAGTAAATATGCAGTAAAAGATATTCAGTGTCAGTGCATCCCTTTAACAAGTGGTCTGGTGCACACGAGGTCTGATTTATTTGCCTGGAATTGGATCCTTTCTCTCCACATGTGGCCTTATATCATTATTATTATTATCAATTGACATTTGAGGGGGTAAACAGCCATATTGTCTAAACATATTCAATAGGAGCTGTATAACTATGAAGATAGGATATAAATTCAACGCACTCTAAATGCCCTTGACTTATGTATTTGAAATCTTAATAGTGAATTACGCTAACTGCTCTGCAAACAAACCAGTGGAATGGCAGCTTGAGCCTGCACACATTAGTCTTTATCGGTGGCAAATTGTTCTTCATTATCAGATCGCTTCCACCTAAACTCACACATTTCTCTGGCTACACATCAACTTTGTTTGTTCCCTCGATCATCAGAACATTTATTAGCCATAAAAAATGAGGCCCTCCAAAATGTGAAGGTCATTAGCAAAAATATATAAAGCACAGCATAGCAACAATCACTTATCTCCAAGTATGTGCCCCAGGTTGTAGTTTGCAGACCTAAATGATCCCAGCAGTGTAGCAACAGCAAGACTCTTCCTGTCTCCTGCCCACTAAATTAAATATGTCATGGCTTCACAATGGCTGAGGTCACCGCTGCTAAAAGTTACGAGCTCTGCCAGACAGTCACAGGGGAGCAGAGATTTCCCAGATTAATGTAAAGCTCCTCTACGTGTGTACAAAAGCAAAACATAGACGTCATCCAATGTCTCTTTTATCAATATAGCACAATTACAAGCGTCGCCCTTTTTTGTTCCGCCATTAAACTCTGTCATTCAAGGGTGCAATTAAGAGTCCAAAAGATGATGCCAGACTAGGCTGGTGTGTTTTCCATTGTCCTCCAAACATTCATAATGCACCTTAACAAAGTTTTTAAAAATGCAAAACAGATATCTTTTGTTTTTAGAATGAATTCCAAGTATTTAATGATGAATTTGCTGTTTCCTCAAAGTGCTGTCAAACAAAACAAATGCCAGCGGGCACACTGCGACCTGGAGTCAGCTCCAGCAGGAGACACACACACACACATGCACACAAAACACACAAAAGAATTAAACCAAAAAACATGTGTTCTTCTGACTTATAGAAAAATAAGGTACAACAATAACAATGAATCAGTTTTGGACCAGCTGGTGGCGACATGTCTTGTAGGACAATGAAAAACGCTGTTTGATGACGTTTGTAGAGGCAGAGATAGCATTTGTTTTTGTTCAGGAGCTCAACGTGGTGCCTCAGCAAACACAACAAACTGGATTCAGTTTGGAAAACACAGCCAATCTTAAACTGGTTTGTGGGTGAACTGGAATTTTTCTTCAAATGACGCATTTTAGTGTCGTCAGAGGTCGACTCAGGTTCTCCAAGAAGAATGTAAACAGATATTATGTTCATATAAGAACAAGTTGCTTTTTATTACAGTGATTTATTTGTTGATTTTCATCCATCCATCCAACTGGCCCTCCATGTGCCCATCCATCCATCAACCTCAGAATTGAGGTCTTAAAGACAAAAAGGACATATGGTTTGAAGAGCTAACAAATGCTGTCTACTCTTGAGTTTCGAGTATGTTTTCACAAACTAAATCCTGTGTCCATTAAAAAGCATGAAAACCTAATTTCTCAGAGATTTCCCAAAAAATGCTTCTTAAACTCTACTACATTGGGTAGAACAGGAACAGACACTTGAGAAAAGCATTAAACAAACACATTATCTAACAATCTCCATATTTGGTGTCACAGAGTTCAGCCCTCAACTGTGATAAATCGCAGTTTTGCGATCTCTTCCCCTCCTTCCCTGTAGGAATCTGTGTTTGTACTCAGAAAAAACGATTTGGTCATCCAAAATTAGATTCTATTTCTGGATCTGGACAGATTCGGGACCCAGAGGCCTGTACACTTGAAGCAGATGCCAGGGATCAAACATGAGAGAAGGCCACACAAACATGTTTGCTGTGACAAGCCTCTGCCAAATGACAAACAGTAGGGAGACGTGTTATGTAACTTCCACGGGACGAGGGGGGGGCGCTGACAGTGAACAGAAAAATGAAGAGGTTTGGGATTCAGTTTGGACGAGCATCGTGTGTGGTTCAGGGGGGCAGTCGCTAAAATCCGGAGGCCCTCTGGTTTTTCCTCAGAGCTGGAAACTCCGAGTTTCCAAATGACCAAACATGTGGACAGATTTACGGGTGATTGGAGAAACGTGTCTTGCTCTGACTGTGACCTTCGTCCTTACTGTGTCACAGGGAAGAGCAGCCTCGGGTCAACTTTGGGGTTAAGATCCCAAATTTAGTACTCCAAATTTTACATGTTCGGTCATTAAAGGTGCAGTGTGTAAGATTTAAGTGAAATAATTTCAATTTCTCTTGGCAGAAGTGAAAATGAAAATATGTATCAACAAATGAACTAGTTAGAAATGAGGCATCTTGTTGCTCCTCGTTGAAGTGCAATGAATCCTGGGATATGTTGAGTCCACTTGGATCAAACGCTTGAATGTGGGATAGTTTAGCCCTTGGATTGAGAAACAGCTTTGAAATAATTTCAAAATTCTTTCCCACATTTGAGTTCCGCTTACATGGAAACTGAACTTTCTGAGTTGTATTTCATCATTTCACCAGTAGCTGCAACAACGTGTTAACACCAATACACACTTTATATATCTGCTCTGGGTCTGCAGTCATACTGCAAGCACTTCATTTCCCCTGCTATTGATATGGGATATCCCTGATTTCTGTTACCCGTCTGAAGGAAAGTACAGCTGTCGTACGAGCACATGAAGCAACTGTGTGTGTGTGTGTGTGTGTGTGTACGTGTGTGTGTGCATGCAAGGGGTGTACCCGATACATGAATCTATAAAACCATTAATGTTCAAACCAGATGGAAGCAGGACATATGGCGGTTAAGTTTTCCTACCTGTGAAAGTTTGACATACGTTTTTTTGCTAAACGTGCCAGTATGTGTGTGTGTGTGTGTGTGTGTGTGTGCATTCGTACGTGTGTCACACTCTGTCCTCGGAGTAGTGATTCCCGCTGCACATCAGAGAAACCATCACAGATGAGGCCTGGTGCTGCCCTGCACACTCAGCCTGACACGCACATGCTTGTGCGATGGAGACCAAGGGCTGATTACCTGACATATATACATGACATCATCGGCGGTAATCAAATCCATATGTATTTCTCTCTCTCTCTCTCTCTCTCTCTCTCTCTCTCTCTCTCTCTCTCTCTCTCTCTCTCTGTCTCTCTCTCCCTCTCTTAATCCACCCATGACTTTCCCCTCATATTCCTCTCTGTTTGTTTTTCTTTCTTTGCCCTTTTTCTCTCCCCTGCCATCCTCCATCTTTGTCCACCACACCTCTTTTTCCTTTTTTTTTTCTTTTTTTACATCCCCACTACACCCACCCACCACTGTCCACCCACTCCCACCCCCCAGTTCCCTCTCTCCAATCTCAGCCCGGGCCTCGATGTGAGCCTCGTAGTTAAAGCAGAGTTTGATAGCGAGGTCACAAACTCTTCATGTGGACACTCGCTGGCCTTTTATGGTCAAAATCATCATCTCATGAATTGAGACCTGTTGTTGTTGTTGCGTAATGTTGTGTCCAGCTGTTGAGTCCAAACAGCTGTGAGTGTGTGTTCAAGGTGACTCATCCATGACTCAATGTACTTATGTTTTATCACTCTCCTAATGATATAGTTTTGACAATTTCACACACTTTTCCTTCTTTTCGGTTAAAGTTTAGCTTTCATGTGTGAGTTTGTGGCTGTGCTTAAAAAAACTTTTTTTTTTTAAAGAAAAATAGGGGTAAGGTGATATGACCTTGACCTTTGACCTCCTCTGGGGATTGCGTTGCTCTGAAGGTATGTCTGCAACACTTGTAAAAAGGAGGATTTTATAGGGTCACTTTTCTCCTCTAAATATTTTTCTACACACTTAACCTTTATTTCCCATCTTAAGAAACATTATGGATCAACATTTACTTTCAAAACATCATGCATCTATATGTTCCCGGGAAGATTTTACTCATCACTCAATCCATTATTGATATTTAGCTCAGATAAGAAAATCCAAAACACATGTCATTTTCTGTTGAGCCTGACCGTCTCCGTAACTCCCTGTTACGGTTACATAACTACGATTTCACAGGTTTATGCAACATCACTGTGCCTCAGGAACCCTTCACTTTGTCCTCATGTTGTCTCATTTCTTTAATTTAAAGGTGTATTTTGTAAGATATAGGTACAATTACTGACATTTCTAATCTCACAATTAGAATGTTTACCCATGTCTTTGAGTATTTAATGTAGCTTTATCAGACACCAGATTTCACTAATTCCTGCACTCTGTGCCCTTATAGAAGAACATTTCATATCGCAGGCTCATGTTATCTCCACGCCTGTTGATATGAAGTAGATGACAGTAGTAACGTCAGACAAATGTTGTAAAAGAAGTTTATATTGCAGTGAGAAATCAGCAGCTGATTCACGTGTCTCTTAGAAATGACGTTAACGTAGCGATGAATAGCTTTTGCAACACAAGCACTGTGGTTAACATTAGCGGTTACTTGTTAATTAACAGGCCTGGTCTCGAGTCACTGCAGATTTCGGTGTATTAAACCAGACCAGAGTGAATACCTTCAGTATGTGCACGTTAATCAACATCTCCTCATTATGTAAATAGGAAGCTGGTGACCATTACGTTTCCATGGTAACAGATTTGCTATTGTAAATGACTCCACTGTGTTAATCGATCTCATGTTGTGAAAAGGTTTGGATCTGTGTTTCAGCACATGTGACGACCTCTGTGTTTGCATGATGTAAAACCTTCTGGTGCCAAGTACAGTACTGTAATAGCTGGTGGTTCATGTGTGAGCCCCGGGGCCTTGGAATCCACCGCATTTGTGCAAACAGTGATCGCAACATCCTCTCTTAAGTGTTTGTGCTTTACATCAAAGTCTGCAGAGGTAATGATTATCAGCTGTACTAATCCAGGGCAGACGACACGCCTTGTTTTGTCGTCTGCGCACACACACACACACACACACACACACACACACACACACACACACACCCTTTAATCTGAATATACATGATTAATTCCTGCCCCAAATCTTATATTCCACATGATACAGTGACATTTTACATTCATTCATATCTTTAGAGAAAAAAATGAAAGATTATGTTTTCAAGACGGAAGAAAAATGAGCCATGCTGCACCTTTACCATACAAATGAAGATAATGTTGCATTCTCTTATTTTTATTATATAATATATTATTATATTTTATATTAGCTTTATCGAATTTATATTTAATATGTTTATAAGTGTATAAGAATAAGTACAGTGATATTCTATTCTATTCAAAGTCACATGACCAGTGGGAACCTCCTGTTTGGGATCTGTTGTTGAAAGTGGAAGTGAAAATTCTGAGGTTAGCTGTGAAAGTCCCCCTCTATACTGTCAGTATGAGTGTGTGTATGTGTGTGTTCATCTCAGTCAAACAAAGCATGCTGTTCCCCAGATTACACAAGACTAGATTCTTACAATATTTGTAATGGTGACCCTAGAATGTTAATTGTCATTGTGACTCATTGACTGAACATGTTATTGGGACTTTGGAAAGTTTCTCATTACGGAGGCAGGAAGATTTTGAATTTGTTTCCCAAGGGGCTGATATTTGTGTTTATCCTCCATAAACTCAATATTGTGGACGTCTTTTTGTTTCACAGAGTCGGGTCAGTTTCACACCCCTTCACAACGATGACAACACGTAGAGGAACTTCACAGTGGCCGAATGGAAGAGCAGACACAAACACACACAGTAGTTTGTGCAGCTGTCAGGTGAACAGGGTGGATCCTCCTTTAGAGGCACTGTGGTGGTTTCCTGATGGATTAGCATTGATCCT
Source organism: Chascanopsetta lugubris (assembly GCA_016785325.1). NCBI lineage: Eukaryota > Metazoa > Chordata > Actinopteri > Pleuronectiformes > Bothidae > Chascanopsetta > Chascanopsetta lugubris. Next base: position 54,220 of record JAFBJT010036550.1, on the reverse strand, counting down.
GCTGCTCTCTAATTAAATTCCAGGCAGCTGATCTTAGCCTCGTTTCCCACCTTTGTGTTTGCCGAGCTCTCACATAGAATTCCAGCTTCGGCACAATTCCCTATTTCACACATAGGAGGAAGCTGCCACTCTTGTATTGCGCCAACCTCTACCTAGCTAATCTGTTCATGTTTGTGTTCCCAGGGGCAAGCGCATCCCAGACTCACCTCCGTCCATATCAGTCTGCGTGGAATCAAAGGTTGTGTTTGCGCAGCGTGAGATAACTGAGCTTCAAAGGTCTGGGTATTATAGGGAACATACATCTAAGTGCTTGGTCATGATATGACCCCATATCGTTCAGATTTTCATTCAGAACTCCTGAATTTCTCCAAGCAGATTTTATTTTAACCACCGACGCTTCTTTTTTGAACAGCTGGAACAAACAAACGTCTGTGAAATATTCCACTGAGGAAACTCACTAGTCTCTTCCTCAGCGCTGTGTACGCAACTCCTCCATAGCTATTCCTTCTAATGTACTCATTGCCTGACTGATCTCCAAACACTGTCTGGCATCTTTAAACACCGGATCTGACTTTCACAATCTGCTCATCCTTTCACAACTTTGTAATGGGGGAAACGATCCACACAGGCCTCAGTAAAATCCCTGGTGGTGTGATTGTTTCTATGTCAGTTGATTAAAGGACATGTCCGGAGAATGTCATACATGAGGATCAGTCTGAAGGAGAGCGGAGACGAGGTGCAGGGATTTGAATTCTAGAAGTGTGTGTGTGTGTGCGTGTGTGCGTGTGTGTGTGTGTGTGTTTGGGCCTTCCACCTTCAGTGACTCTTAATCTTGTTTTCGTTAGAATGTCCACACCTTTTTTTAGTTTCCATCTTTCATGATTTATAACCTTTTGGACCTAGAAATCTGTCATTCCAGTTGAAGTGTTGTTGACTGGGATTTGTCTTGAACCCCATCTGGAACAACTTTTAAAAAGTCAGGAAAATAAAGGTTGTTCTACCTGATTACTGTACAGGGAGCCCAGTATCACACACACTGCACCTTTAATATGTTCATCCATGATGAACAAACTCTTTCCGTGTCGCTTGAAGGCAGTTCAAATTTAATGAATGCCAATGGGATAAAATCACATTTGTGCCCTTGTTTAATAATAGTATGTTTCTGTCAGCGTGATACACAAACTTGGAGCTTTGTGTATCTGAATGAATAGTCATAATGCATCTCCCCCGTCAATGACACGCCCCTGACGCAGTTCACCAGATGTCCTCGTTGGCCAGTTTATCTGAACCCTGTCATACCGCTCCGGGCTGCGTTCACGTCTGCAGGCGTGCACGACCTCACATGACACATCATTTCTCAGACAGAATGGCTCCCATGTGGGGGAATTATTATGATTAAGGAGAAATGACGGGTGATCCGTTATGATGTGTGGGGTAATGTAAACAGACTGCACACAACTTAATGACATACTGTAGAATTAGGGGTTGTTATTTTAATGTATGGATCCAGGTTTTCCCAGTACAATTCCTCTTACGTCATAGACAGAATTATCTCTTTCTATTGGACCTGACAATGTCCTCACTTGGACAGAATGACAACAAACGTGTAAGTCCCAAACGTCTTCCATGACTCCCTGTCCTCGTCCACCCCCCCCAATACCTTATCTCCCACCGTCTCTCACCACTATTCCCTGGATCCTCCCACTCACTCACGTCTCTCTCCACTCAGAGAGGAATGTAAATGACAGTGATTCAGGACGTTTGGGTGTGACCCTGTGATGAAGCAAGTGTTCGACTCCCCCTCCCCAGAGCGCTCAAAGGGGAAGAGACCCCAGCAGGGCGGCGGCCTGTGATCTTCTCTCTCTCCCTCTCTCTCTCTCTCTCCATTGTCCGCTCACTTCCTGTCTGGGCTTTCGTTACCTCAATGACTTCTTGGCAGTCGGCCTGGAGTTGTCACCGATTCCAAGTGAGGAGAAGCAGACTCACATCCCCTTATCTGTCGCGTCACTGCCTGGATTTCTCTAAGATGCTTGTGTGTCATCCCCTCCACATCTGTATTTGATGTCACAACATTGTTATCCTTTCACGTTGTTGTCCGTTGTTCTGCCGAGTGTTATTTAGTCATCGCACAAAATATCTGTCGCCAGTGGGGGAGAGTATGTGATAATCTCCTTGGGTTCCAAACCTCTGATAGCTCTCTTTCACCATTCAAAGCAATTTATAGGAACAGTGTTAAGGATTTAGAGACATTCAGTGGTGGGGTTGCATCTTGTAATTGAACAGCCCCTCCCCTTCCAATCGGAGTAGTAGGAGAACCTATGGTGGCCCTCGGTTATTTAAAAAAAAATAGGAGCTAAATTTGTCCATTCAGGGCTCCTGTAAAAACAAAGGGGAGAGGACCTGCTCCTGATGTAAACTTAAAGGGAGAGTTTTGTTTTTTCAACATCAGCTTTTAACATATGTCACATGGCTACAAACCCAGCAACAGGAACAATTCTCCCCAATGTTTACGTGTAAAATAGGATGGATGTTTTAAAACCTGTGTGACTGAACACCCACAGACTACACAGATCAATGCTCCAGTCTGTAGCGGACCACAGTCATGGACGGTGTGTTTCCTTCCCACCTCCAGACATGAGACAACCGCTGAAGACAGTCGATGAGCCCACCCAGAGGCTCAGAGCTCAGGCTGCATGTTTGGACAACAACGTCCAAAAACAATTTTATCCTCTCCCGACAAAGAATCAAATTCCACTGTGATAACACCGAGCCGAAGGTGATTTAGTGCGAAAGATTGTGAGAATCTCAAAATGTTGACAGTGTTGTTGGCAAAAGTGCAAAAATGCATCCTCTTGTGTTTGTATGTAAACAGATACATTATTCTAGTTGAATGTCCGTCTGCTGGAGGTGGAAGTAGAGAACATGTAGGGAATCTGCACTCACAGAAAGTACTTGATGAAGTACACCAGTGGGAAACATAGGATCGCATCAGTCATGTTATTAATGAAGGGACGCGATATTGGATTCTGGCCCGTCTCTGCTCCAGGTGATGTAAGCGTCTGCGTCCACATGACTCGTCTCACCTCAGTGACTGAGCACAACAGATGGCCCACATCTGGACGGATTCCAGCCAGGCCTTCTCCTTCTCGCGAGGGCTGTGAGGCTTTAGCTCCCTATCCTGGATCCCACTGATGATGAGGATTGATGGCGATTTTCTTTTCTTGTAGCACAATTAGCTCTGGCACGATGCCGACGTCTTGAGAGGTTTTACGACATTTTAAAAAACATCAGTCTCCCTGTCGTTCACAGTATCACATGTAGGATGTAGTGACATCTAGTGGTGAAGTCGTATGCGTCGTTGAAACACTTGCCCATAGTCAACCATGATATACTGCATGTATAATCATTGTGGTAATAACATAGTTTTTACTCTCAATCCTGGTGTTGCAGCTGCATACAATATTGATTTCATGTACAAACTCTCTGGGGAGTTTTTGCCTCTGAGCAGCTCCACTTGAGTAACTTTGGCTTAAGTGGGACATTACGCTTGATCCTTTAAAACGCAGTTAATTCTACCTCTCTCATACTGAGAGAGGCCGAAATTTCACATATTTAAACTCTGGAGTTCGTCTGAAATGTCTCCGAAGGCCTGACAAGGAGCATTTCAGCTTTTCTCAATGTTATTTTGGGTTGAGCATGAAACTCGCTGTAATATGCTGTTGCTAGAAATGTGAGCTCATAATTTTCTTTGTTTGAGTGTGCTTTGGGAGTGAGCTCATGCTATACTTACATTCAATTAGAGAGATTCCCACATAGCATTTAGTTTCTGCTGTTTGCTCCTTGTCCAAACCTCAGATTCTGCACCTCCTCTTTGGCACCTCTCAACTTTACATCTCTGAATTGTTAGATGTAGATTATAGGTGATGCACGAGGCATGATAACAACGTGTGAGTGGCATCATACTGCATGAACGAACAGGGGAACTTCCTCTTTTCCTCTACTTCCCTGACCTATGAGAGGTTCCTGAAACTGGATCGACCCTTTAAAATCGCTTTTCCACCCTTTTCGTCGTCTTCCTGCCAGCAGGCGTTGAAATGATATATTTGTCCAGAGATACGACACCCAACGGACTTCCGAGAAAAGTCTGATTCCCCTCATCTTTTACAGCGAGGGGCACAAGCCCATCATAAATATCAACTCCCTGATGTCTCCAATCCAGGGTATACAGATGTTTATGGTTCACGAGGTCAGCGCAGCATCAGTGCAGGAGATTTTGGAGTAAAACTAAATTGACTGCATCATTTCATTGTGGAATAACAGTGTAATTGAGGTTTTGGGGTCAATGGCATAAAGGGATGAAATGACGAGTGCGGTTTGGTGGCTGAGAGTGGAGGGAGGTGTTGTGGTATTGTTTGTTTTGCTGTCATGACACTAGCTTGTGGAGCAGGAATAATGGAAGTGTCAGGAATATGGTGCTGGTGTATTAATTAGCTCTTCAGTGTCAAACACTGCTGTGAAACCATGGAATTCTGCTTGTGGGCTTTTAAAAGTGTCAAACTGTCCCACAGATACATATTTGATTATCAGTTTCCCTGAAAATAATAATAATTACAGTGGGAAAAAAGGTGTCTGAAATGGGACGCCACAGGAAAACGTTCCCGTCAATCATCCCCAGCATCTTGCGTTCATTCCTGGGAAGGAGGGGAATTCAAGCCGGACTAGTATTTTTCGCGAGGCCCAGGACAGGGTGGTCCCCCTGACGGCTCCCTCTATTGTTCCTAAGTTTAAAATTTCGGTTTCTATATCAGCGCTCAACACCCGAGTGAGTCCTCCCGGAGACCCGAGCGCACAGCCTTCAGATTCCTCTTCTCTCACAGCAGCCACATACTCTCACTTTGTGTGTTTACCATGTCAGGAAGCTGACATCTGAAAATTCCTGGGAGATGATGGATGTTGGGGAAAAGACAAAAACATAACACGCAACAGTCAGCTTCATAGAGGAAAAGTAAATCTCACCATGTTCTTTATAAACATCTCTAATTAGTAGTTCCTTTTACATTACCATTGCCATTATATGTATTGTGTGTGTATATGAATGAAGAATGAATGCAATGAAGTATACATGTCTATGATATCCATTCGTGTGATTATAGCTGTTAAATAGTACTTGGAATCTATGTGTTTTGTAGCAGTAACAGGAGAAGAGGTAGAGAAACATAAATCTCATCTGATCCCAGTACAGCTCTAATCTCGTCTTTGTCAAAGAATAAAAAAATAAGCTCTTCACCACAATGAGACATTGGCTTTGGCAGATCCAGGCAGGCGCTTTCCCTCCCTTCCATATTTCACTCACAATCTCAGCACCGACTTGGCCGCCAGCGCAGGCACACACTCATTGTTCAGACGCCACAGCTGCTGCCAGCTCCTGACGACGTAACACGCCGTCGCTTCCTGAATAATGGCCTCCCTCCCTCCCTCCACATCCTCCCCCTGCCATGTTTTGTCGAGCTGTAACTCAAGTAGGTGTCGGAACCGATGTCGGAGAAGAAGAGCCAATGAAACCTCCTCGACTTAACATGTTTCGATTGTGCTCCAGCAGAGGCCTCACGCGGTTCACGGCGAGCGCAGGAATATCATGCTAACTCGGCATCAGCTGCATTTTTTCTCGCTTGACCCCCCCGACACCTCCGCCCTCACTGCGATTTCCTTTCACAAATAGAGGATTAGCTCATGCATCACTCCCGCCGATCCCCAGTCACCACAATCATTTATCAGGCTTGTTGCTGCCCTTTCAGAACCCTGTCACATGACAACGCTCACAAAGACGTGGTCAGGCTGCTCTAATAACACCTCTCAGGTGGATGTGGTTGAAAAGTGTCAGGAGCCAAGTTGGCAACACAAAACATTGTCACCTGCAATTTCACGTCATTTATCATTGTTTTCATGTCTGTTTGCCTCGATCGACCCCGTACGCAAGCCATCGAGTATTCACTCTACAACTTCCACTGCTTTTAAAGATCCAATTTGTAAGATTTAGATTCCTATGGCAATGGGCAATAATGGGATTAATGCACCACTGGGTGATTGTAATCCTACGTACTGTTCCTTTCAAGTAAAAAGTCCTCTTTTGCACAACTGCATTCAATTTAATATTTCTCCACCACTTTTCATATTCTATTTCGAGCCTAAGTTAATAACAAGTCTTAAAAAGGTTGGAACAGAACAGGCACCCAGCCTCACGTCCTCGTGGTCCATGTGGTTTAATCGCTGCATTCTGCCACGGCGATGTAATCACATGACGCCATACTCTGACGACTCCCTGGGCCTAATTACTCACCAGTTTACACGCGTCGGCAGAGCAATATTTTGACAGTGTCACATACTTGGAGGTAAAAGTGCAACACGGAAAAACTATGCTTTCATGTGAGCGGCGTCTGGTCCGTGTTAGCTGCTCTTGGCCTTTTGACGGGCACCTGCACATGTGCAGTGCAGAGGGTGACGAAACATGTGCGAGGGGCTGGTGCACCTTGTCTCTTTGCATAAGAATCCTCTTTTCTTATTTGTGATGTAACGCTGCTAACATTTCACAATATGTCATATGACAATATCACAATACCCCATTATTTTGCTTTAGTTCTAATGAGAGCCCCCTAGTGGCCAAAGCTACATACTGTACAGCACATCAACAACCTCTCACAACTAAATTCAGATTGACATTTCCCATGTTTGAATGAATGGACACTTAAACCGTTGGCTGCCTCACCAACTGTCACATGAATAGTTTCACTTCAGTCTGTGGCTCTGGACTTGTGTCGTATTTGGAGATGAGGCCGAATGTGTGTGTAGAGGCTGTAACAGCATCAGCCACAAGTTCCATGTGTGTTTGGAGACTATTTGCTGAATGCGTCACATCTGTGTGATTCCTGACGTCAATACGGGGCCTCGCTGCAAACATCGGAATCACGTCATGTACTGTACAAGTTGAGGATTCGCTGTCCTTGCCATATAAGGAGGCATTTGACACGGCTACTATCCTTGTTATCACCTCATCTCATTTATCACTAATGCTGCGGCCGGAGTTGAGCAGGAATGCAGAATATGCAGGAGGCTGAAAACACTTTCGGGATGAACACAGGTGTCGTCCGAGTCACGGAACACTTAACAGCCCAAGCGCCCAACAATCACATGTCAAGAGAGCTTGATGAATGAGGCAGATTTTTTTCTCCTCACCCACAGCGATAATATCTTAACGACACAGGGGCGAGGACAGATCCTGCTCATGCAGACAAGGAGGAAATGCACTACACAGCTGCTCCGAAACTTCCTGCTTTCACTGGGAGGTGAACTTGCAGAGGCAGGGACCAGGGAAAGCATAGTTTTTGAAAAAGCTTTCAAATGGCTGTGTTTGGTTGGAGAGAACAGGGCAGGTCTGGATAATAAGCATCCCGGCGATGATGAGGGCATGGCTGAGGAATGTTCTCCATCACATCCACATGAGTGATGTCACCGCAGTTAAGTCAACCAGATGGCAGGAGCATATACGATGCGGCCCTGCACATCGTTAAGAGCAGGAGGGTGGGGGGAGGGGCTGGGGGTTCATGTGGTATCACTAGCTACCTTCTTTCTCTTGCATTAAAAAGCACATTATCACATACTGCGTGGGCAAATTACATCAGCGCGCTTTCACACACGTTTTACGTGTATTACGTCTATCATCTGCTGGGTGTTTTCCCGTCACTCGTTTCCATAGCGAAGCCATAACTTTACTTCCTCTATCGATTGTTTAAGATCACAGTGAATAATACAATACAGTCAATTCTTTTTTTCAAACTTTTCACTGGAAATGTTTCACAAGTGTGAGTCATGGCAATCAACACCCACTGACATCTGAGTTTTATGTGCCAATAGATCAGGGTCCTTTTTGCAATGTGGATCTCTGAAGTTAAATCTAAGCCAGAAATGGAATACAAAGTACTGATGTTTTCAGATGACTGTAACAATCATATTTTTCATTAATAGAGAATGTGCCCTTTACATGTATATGAGAGTAGTCTCTCCCTTAGGATCCAGGCATGTTTTCCTAACATGCACATCTCTCCCAGCGCCCATAAAAGTCTTTTCAGGATAAAATCCCCTGTTTATGTTTATTTACAACTGTGCATATTGGAACCATCAGTTTTGAAAAACATGTAACCTTTCCCTCAACTCGTGGCAGATAATCATTTCTGAGCACTTTTCACCTTTTAATGAAATAGTTTTTCTGTTCATAGTTTATGTGGTTGTGTATGTGAGGGCTGTTGCTGCCAAACCTGAAAACTAACGATATTAAAAATGTCATAAATAACCCAAATGGACAGCAGCAATTTGAAATTCCATCCAAAAAACCGGCCTCTGTAACATTAGCTGAGGCCGTCTCCTCTCTCTTTAGGTTATAATGATCCCGGAGTGTGTGGCTGTGTAAACACCAGGTTACATCATACAAGCTCTGGAGCTCAGAGGTCGTGTTTCATTCCGTCACGTCAGCATGTCAGACCGCTTTAAAGATGGAGGTTAGATTCTTGACTTGGGTTAACTTAGTTATTCTCACAACATATTTGAAGACTTGTATTTGGTCTGATTATTTACTATATATAATCATATTCATACGTGTGTGTGTGTGTGTGTGTAGTCATGTTTAACATCTGCTGATGGTTAGGAGGTTGCTCTTGCTCTCACACCCCTGCTGCTCCTGCCGTACCCACCGTGTGATGAGGTCATCACCCATGAGCAGCCGCCTGACAATTAATCAGAGGGGAACCGGCTCTGTCGTCCACAGAGCTCCTATCTGGTGCTTTTTATAGGGTGTCGTGCCGGGAGGAGGAGGTGGGGAGGGAAGTGGCTTTTCCTTTCCTAAGTTTTTCTCGACTGTAATAATGTTTTGAAAAGTACGGCGAGCAGAACAGAAGCCACTGAACAAACTCAGGGTTCTCACTCCTTTGACAAAACCTGTGTTTACATAATATGCCCCTCTGGGATCATTTGTTACTTCCTGCCTGAAGCTGAACCGATGACATGTCGTCCTCAGCGTCTTTAGAGGGTCAGTGGACCTTTAAAAGACAGAAATATATCTTCTAGACGTCTCTTTTAAAAAGCTGCAGGAGATCAGCCCCTGATTTATGAACGTCCACTGTTTTATGGACTACTGGGATGTTTCCAGTTTTTCCATATGAACCATCATTTCCATCAGACATTTTGACTTTATCAACCCAAGACGACCCCCAGTGTGGTTCTAAAGGTCACTTATCACCACCATGTTTTTAGAGGAGCCCACAATGGACAAACTAAACACTATTTGAGTTTGAATGATAACTGATGGCTCTGAAAGGGAAACTGAGGTGAGAACTATTCATCACCGCTACGTGCCATTAAGTCCTACACACTGCACGTTTCTGTGTTTTTGCAGTGTGTAAACAACAAATCAGTTGTATCAACCAATCGGACTCCTTGATTCTCAGGTGTGTGTGTGACACATCGTAACAAGACTGTTATTTCTACACAATCCAATGATATAGTGTTCGTGTCATATATATTTCAAAGTATAATTCTTCTTATATGAATAAGAAAACTAACTGAGTGCGCTCACGGACGCCTCAGCTACTTATAGAAGATTACGTTTGACCATTAGGGATTGACGTTGAACTCCGCCCCCCCCCTCCGTGTACATGTGCTAATGCTGCAGTCCACTGAAAAAATACACTCTCATCAACCATTTCCATAGTGATCTGGCATTTTGTTATACACGCCGCGTGATTGATGCGTCTTGGAGCCATTGGGTTAGTTTTTCTTGTTATTTCTTTTTCACTCTGCCCCCTCAGCCAAATAAATCTTTTGGCCTTTTCTCACGCACTAATTAGCTCCGCCGCTGGACCTAGGCCTATTTATCATGACGGCCCGTCCTTCCTGACTTGCCCGGTGACAAAGCGCAGGCCGTCATCACGCCACGCTCCGGTCCAAGTCAAACACGGCTGAGGCGCGATGGTGTGATTGTCCCAAATAGGTTGCGGGCTGATTTCCAGCTGTGTTTCCTTTTGTGAAGTTAAGCATAGACGGTGTGTATGTTTCACAGATGTGTGTGTTGTGTTGGTTTCCATACTGATGCACATAAACATACACACACACACACACTGACCTCTCACGCTCCTGCTCCAGCAGGTTGGTGAACTCGTCACTCTTCTTCATGAACTCTCCGTGGTTCCTCTTCTCATCCTCCAGTTTGTACAGCGTCTGTTTGTGCGACTGCTCCACCATCAGCAGCTGCTCCAGCATCCGCCGGTGTGTCTCCCGCTGCTTCTCCACCAACTTGTCCAGCTGTGCACGCAGACAATACATTAAAATATCCGTCGCCACATTTGTTTTCAAGCTTTTGATAGTCGATTAAATCGACGCGTTACCTCCACCATGGGCTTCTCATAAATGTCCTCCTGGAGGTCTTCAGACTTGTCCTGGATGGCGTCTCGCTGCAGAGCCTGCAGCACCTTCTGTGGGGTGACAAAGCCATATTTGGCTTCCAGCAGGGCCAAGTCGATTTTCTCCGCCTTGAGGACTGTGATCACCTCATCTCTGGCCTGCAGGTGGAGACAACGCTCACAATTTGGATCATATTTCTTTTGTATTTGCCATTTAGCAAGGTCAACACAAAATTAAAATGAAATGAAAAATCATTAGAATCACCTGCAGCTCGCCCTCCAGCAGGCTCAGCAGGAACACCAGATCGTCCCGGGAGAGGTCCCTGCCCTTCTCCCTCCGATTGCCCTTTGAGGTGCTGCTGCTGCTCCCACTGCTCCCGCCGGAGCACGTGCTGTTCTTAGCCGTCCTGTGATTCCGCTGGATGGTGCCGGTGTCGTCCGGCGGCTCGCGGTAGCGGCTTCGGCGCTCGGCCCTCCCCGAGCGGTCCGACCGATCAGCAGATCGCTTGCGTGTGTCCGCCTGCACCAGCTTGGCCTTGGTGATGTCCTCCAGACTGTTGCTGCGGGATCGCATGGTCTCTCACTTGTGGGATGGAGGAGGAGAGGATATGTTTGTTATCCCAGCTCATGGATGTCCTGTACAAAGTGTCCTCCTCTACAGGGGAAGGACACATAACATCCTAAACATACATCCACAACTAAAACACACAGATGCGTTTCCTCTGTCATGGTTAATCCATCTGTTACTTTGGTAAATTCCATAAGTTCCTCTGCAATTCATGAAGTACTTTATTTACATTTTTCCAACCAGGGGATTCATACATTAGCGAGAATTGATGCTTATTTCACTGTTCTGGCCTTTGCCATCATCATCGTCATCATCATCAGCAACATAGTAAAATTATGCCACAAGTCCTTCAGCGCTGAATCGTCAGATCTGAATCATCAGAGCTGCCACAACAAATCAGTCAGAGCTGCTGAGCCACTGATGAATTTACTCACAAACAAAGTTTCAGAAGAAGCAGCCAAAGGATTTATGTTTGTGGAGCGCAGTGAACGCAGTGTCTGTCTGTGGCCCCCAAACGGGCCTGGAGTCTGGAGTCCACAGTGTCTGTGTGACATCTGGTTTATGAATGGCCCATTCAGCCACCTCCATCAAAGCATGACCATTAGATAAAGTTCCTTTGCCAAGTAATTTAGATCTTTTTCAGCATTAAGGTCTGACTAAATAAATACATTCAAAAGCTGGAGCTGTAACAAAGCATGCTGGGACTCATTTCTGAGTGTTTGATGTAAGAGTGAACATTCTGCCCACAGGCTATGACATCATCATCCATCCAGCTCCACTTGACAGAACGCAAAATGTTTCCAACTCGCTCCACAGTCGCAGACAGTGTTTCACAACCGTGCTCTCGCTTGTATTCAGTCATTTGTAACTTGGCAACGCAAAACAATGATGTCAGTTTTAATAGATAACTACCTGCCCGCCTGTTCGAGCAGGAAGAGGTGACGGAACATAAGCTTTTATCTACGCTTCAGTGGATCTCACTTAATCACACAGACCACAGAGATTAAAAGATCGATTGGAGGAGCGTATATAACTCAAACTAATTAAAGAAGAATAAAGAAGAATAGTCAATATAAATGATGATAGTAAGAATGGTAATAATAATAAACTCTGTTTTCATAGCACTTTTTTAATATCAGGTCAAAGGGACTACAAAATTATCACAAGTAAAAGATAATTATCAAAACTTTGATTATAGAAATAATTGATTTTAAAGGACATGAATTAAAAAATTGAAAGTTATTATTGAATTATCTTACATATTCTTTATCGTTTCTATCTTTAAATGATTTATTTATCATTTGTGTATTTAATTCATATATATATATTATACTTATCATTCATTCCCTTTGTATTTATTCCTCATTATCTATTGTTAGTTTTGCTGATGATCATTATTTTTTCTTGAGTGGAATTTAGAGTGTTGGCTTTTTATTTAAAAGCATTTAATTATAGATCATTTCTAATAGTTTAATCTAGATTATTTTTTAAACACTGTAGAACAGATACTTATATCATTTCCAATCCATATTGTTCCCTGAAGCTACGTGGGATCTAATCACAGTTGTATCTGTGTCCAGCTCCTCTCGTTTCAGCTCCTTTCTGCTCATTGTGTCCAATGCAACGAGGAAAACGAAGGCGGAAATGTAAACTGATATTTTCCAGCAACAGTCAATGCAGTGTGATGAAAATGAAAATCTCAGCACGCTCCCATCACAGCTCAGACATGGCGTGTTGAAGCCTCCGTGTGAGGCCCTCTGACAGTTCTGAGGGAGAAAGATGGCTGGCTGATTGCACTGTGAACACTGTCGGCACGGCGCCACATGATTCAGAGCTGAGGTAATTCCCTGCCGTCTAACACGGACTTACTCAAAGATCTGTGCTGCAGGCGATAGACAGAGCCGCTTTTAACATATGTGAGTTTGTGCAGAGTTGGGGAACGTGCATGTGGCTTGGTATGACTTGTGTAGCCACACAATCAATACGAAGAAGGTACCAAATCCAAAGGTCCCAGACGTGGCCCCAGTGGGATTCCTGCAAGTATCTGCGAAACCTCCACGACGTGTCAGAAATGTGTCACATGGTTCGTAAAGAGGTTCAGGGAGGGGTCAGGAAGAATCGGATTTGAGGCATTTCCATATATATCCGTTAACGTCATGGTGGGAGATGAATGAAGAGGTTTTGTAGCAGGAACGTGTCAAATGTGTCGTGGGTGATGATGTTTCTGAACTGGGTTACTGGTGTGACTGGAAACTTGGAGCAGAATAAGGAACAGTAGAATCCCGGACTGCTGATTTGTGTCCTCACACTTGAAGGAGGTTTTCCAAAAATTGTTGTTTATAGTTACACCAGAATGATGAAGTTGCAAATGTCTTATTTTTTAGCTTTTGAAACTCTGTCCTTATTTATATGCAAATGACAGAGCAAACAATAACTTGAGCTTTCAATAATGAACTTTGCATATCAAACGGATTAAATTGCGAAATAATTAATAATATTTTGTATGTGGCAAAAACAGGATTAAAGGAAAATCTGTTCATCTCATTTGATTCCATCAATCTGGACTCGATCCTGTTTCCTTTTGTTGTCACGCTTGAAGACTCAGAATCCTGCCACCTGCTGTCAGCTCCACACTATCACAATCCCTACTCCCCAGGGGAGTGTTCAAATCAGCAGCTTTAAAAATGTACGTATATGTATGTGTGTGTGTGTGTGTGTGTGTGTGTGTGTGTGTGTGCTCCTATTGTTTTCAACAAAGCCAAAACACAACATGTACTGAGCCGCCAGCTGTAACGCAAAACCTCATTCAACAGGAATTTATTTATCAGAGGATCTCATTTCAATCTGCATCTGTCAATGTGATGGAATTTAATAAAATACATCACCCAGTAAAATACATACTCGGTAAAATATTTCATATGAAGTCACAGTGATACGTCGTCGTGTTTGTACCTGTGCAGGTAACGCAGTAATGGTGCGTCACCTGTTGGAGCGCTGACAGCATGATTGAACAGGTGTGTGGCATGAAACCATGAGAGATGTCTTAACTGACTCATCTCATCAGTTCCAGCCAGTGAAGGAATTAAAGGTGCATTTCATCATTCAAGGTGCGCTTGCATGAGACCTGCGCCCTCTAAGAACCATTGATGCAAATTGCCTGTCTGTGCTCCTTTATCATCGAACGCACTGTCCAAAACTCTTCATTATTGCTCGGTTCAGGTGCCAGGTATGCCAGCCAATCATTTTTGCTCAGTCCAAATGCATCTATCACCATATGTGTTTGTGAACAAGGTTACATAAAAAGTACTGAACAAATGTTCATGAAACTCAGTGGAAGGATGTGGTATTAGTCCAGGATGAACCTGTCAAATTTTGTTGGATTTTTCTAAAAACATGGCTTTAATGGAGCTGTATTCATTTTAAAATTCACTCGTTTCAACCTCGTCCCCGGGGCCCTTTCATTACCTTGCGCTCTCGTTAAGCAGCCGAACGCTGTTACTGGAAACACTTGGCAGTTCGGACATGTCTAGCCGGGACCACCAAGGTTCCTCAGACCAGCTACCAGGTCAAAAGGCTCATTCATTCAAAGTTTTTACACCATGGAGTCACTCAGCCCGTGAGCCGGCGGCTGAGTCGTAAACCCCGGCGAGTAATTGTATCACTCATAAGAAAGCGATTAGGATCGTGAGGCTTTTCTAGGACACGCTATCGAAATAAGAAAAAAGGTTTCACAAACTTTGCCATTGCCAGTAACTTTGAAAAGGAGCTCTTAAAGTGTGGGCGTTCAGCGATGACCTCACTTTCCATGTGAGCTGGGAGTAAAGCAGAGGAAGAGCCGTTAAAGGCGGGAGGGTGAAAGGTGAGGAAACAGGTGTGCTGCTAAAACTGCACCTCTCCTCCGCTCCTTTCACGTGCACAGCCCCAACCTGAAGACGTGCACGGAGCATATGCATGTACAGAACCGCCGCTCCCGCCGCCGCCACAGCAAATCACAGCAAGAATTCCTGAAGGCTGACATCAGGCTGCTGTCAGTGTGATTGAAGGGAAGAGAAATGCAGATCAAAGGGTAGCAGAGATGGGCGGAGGAGGGTGTGTGTGCGTGTGGGAGGCGGTGGGGGGGGGGTGCGGGTGAGCTCATGAAATCCTCACAGTGCAGGTAAAAAGTGCAAAGAGCTTCAAATTCCATCAAATCTGCAAAATACTGTTGGATAAAGTCAAAGCTTTAAGGTAGCAAATATCTCAAAACGATACCTTTCATATCTTCATATTTTATAAATCTGTGCTGCAGCCATGAAATATTAACAGTGCATGCGGGGAAAGCTGGTTTCCATGAGGTTTCCAAATAGGGTTAGGGTTATATATTCAAATGCTCATTTTTATCCACACCACACATTGACCCAAAGCAAACCCTGAATCCGTGGCGACCGTAGATCACATGACACCTATCAGGTGCGATGAACGTGAAGCAGCAGCAAGATAGTGTAATCAAAGTTGCGTTTCTGCTGTCCAGGCAATATTTGTCTGTATTTACTTGTCAGCACTTCTTTTGACTAGACTTGCAGTAGTGTCTCAAGTGCACGTGGTATAAGTTATTCATGAAATCAGTCAGTTCGTCATGATCCATGCACATTGTTCACAACTAGACAGGTTCAGAGGAATCTAAAAATGATGTGGGTGTAGTGTTTTTAAACGGTCTTAAACGCATCAGTGCAGCTAAAAGACCCCAGAGAGGGTGGGGCTTCCAGGGGGGGCTTCCGTCATCGTGCCAGATAAACAAAGAAATGTGTATAAACAGTGCGAGCGTTGCTGCAGTAACAGGTAGCTGAGCAGCATTGTCCACCACCTCCAGCTCGATTGAGGTGCCATAAAACTGTCGGGGATGTTTCCTGCAAACATTAGCGCCGCCGGACGTTTAAAGAGAAGTGGTGTGGGAATTCCTCTGCGCTGAAGTCGTGCACAGCTCGGAGCTCCGGCCATAATTCCTGCAAATGAGCACAAACAGAGATGTTCGTGCTCCCGCTCCGGCTGGGTGTTATTTCAGGCTGCAGGATGTGTAACAAGGACTCAGTGCTGCTGCTGAGCTCAGAGCTGCTAAATTGCTTTTCCTGCACATTCTTCTGTTCCGTGATGCAACCCCAGGAAATCTGTGGACTGGTGGCTTTGCACAATGGTAGTCAGACACATTGCACTTTCTGAATGTAATCATGTGCAATAAGATGATTCCCCCCTGGCAGAGCTCCTGAAGCACTAACAACAAATCTCTGGTGTCTCCTGGAGGCGAAAGCATGGAACTTATCTCATAATGCAGTTCTGAAATACACCAAGGGGGCGCCATCTCACCTCTGAATTTTCCCTTCAAGTCTTTTTGTGCTCATCTCAATAAGACACGAAGAAAATATCAGTTAGGCAAATTCTGCCTCTTGTATTTTGTCCACTAGTGCCGCAGTTTTTCCACTAGTGGTCAGTTCAGTTTTTTATCCTCTAGAACGGCACCTTAAAGGGCACTTCACCATGTTTTGTCCACTGGACTAGCACCAGGGAGGGCATTTCATCATCTTATCTGGAGGCACTTTTGCTTTGTTTTTTTCAAGCAGCATTGCGTGAAACAACATAGACATGAGAAAACACAGCTCAACAAGTGGGAAAGAAAGACGAGTGCGTGTGACCTCAAAATAAGATTTTCGACCTTTGGCGGAGAACTCTTAACACGTTCTAAGCCAAAACAAACCAATCAGTGTGTTTATGGTGTGGGAGTGTGTCTGTGGGACACGGAGGCACAAGCTGCTGAGTGTGAGGACAATGGAGCTGATGTGTCCCTGCAGAGACGGGACGTCCTCTGCCAGGTTTATGTTCAAGGGAGTTCTCAGTCTGGGAGAGAGGCCAAGTCTGATGTTTAAACTGTGAAACATGGCCAAGGGTACATGCACGTCGTCTCATGGACGTGTAAATGCACACACACACACAAACACACACAGACACACACACACACACACACACACACACACACACACATGTGTTATCTAGATGTTTGTTGTGCTGTAGCGTTGCCATGAGGATGTCTTTCTCATGATCTCATAGCTGGCACATTATGCTGGATTTCACTCTGTGTGTGTGTGTGTGTGCGTGTGTGTGTGTGTGTCGTACTAGACCTTCAATTTCATACAAACTAAGGCAGTAATGTAGTAATTGTGCCATTTATGATATGGTATATGAGCTGTGATGATAGTTTTTTATCTTAGAGGCTCTTCTTTGAATAACCTGAACTGTGCTTTCTTCAGCCAGCAGAGGGCAGCACTTTTTAACTTTTGGAAGTGGCTTGTTGGAGTGAGTGGACTTGGACAGATGCTGCACAGATTCATCAGCTATGGTTTAGACTATATATGTGTGAATATATGGGATTGATGATGGCGATAGTAGGTAATAGTGAATACAGAGAGGGGGCCCATTTGTCCAAAACACAGCATCAATGGGAAAAAAGGAAGAGATGGAATTTCACACATTAGTCTGTGTTGTTTGAGTAGTTGTTACTGTGTGTTTTTCCCTTACAGTCACTTGTGGAGTTGTTTATTGCGTCTTACATCGTGTGTCGTCAGAGAGCTTTAAAGGTGCAGTATGTAGGATTGCAGTGTTTCAGGACCAGTTTACATCCCAATGAAAATGGAATAATGAATTTAAAGTTGGTTGTGTAGCTCCAGCAGATACATTGCACGGCCTGTGGTAAAGATGAAAATGTGCACTTATCCCCGGTTTCAGACCCTCTGCTTCACCACAACATGAGATTTGAGTTTCCAGACTGAAGCCTGTCGGCAGATTAAAGAGGCACAGAGGTCATCAGCGGGTCTGCAGGCTGTCACTTTGCTGCTATATGGTCACAGAACTCTTTAATTGAGAGGAGTAGAAGTCATCCTCCAGGGAAATAAAGCTGAGGAAAATAAAAAGTTAAGGGAAAAATTGAACGATAGAACGATGATTCATCAAGAGGAAGTGATTCATTCACCTGGGCTTTCCCAGTCTGTGCATCCATCTGTGTAGTGACAGAGGATTGACAAGAGTGGATTACAGGGTCACAGCATCCATCAGCTGGTCTGCATACTGTCTCACACGCACACAAACACACTCATATGTCAGTCACAGATTCATGTCACTAATCCAAACATGATCCGATCATTCACACACCTTACTTTTTATTTTTCATTCACTTTTCTGAATACCAAGGAAATGGTAACAATAGTATCCATTGTATTTAGCAATCAGTCTTGAAATATAATACAGCTCATTTCAACATCATTGAAAAAGAAAATCAAAGCTTTGACCAATAAATTCTGTGTTCACATTCGCCTTTTAAATACGTGAGATTAGTTTGCAGAAGAGCTTTGTTTCACTTGGGCTCAGATCAGAGGAGCCGAGCTTCAAAGTAGTCTTCAAAGGGACACGACAGCGTTTCCTAAATGAGGCACACAATTCCTCGCTTTTTCCTCCTTAACAATTTAAGAATGGAAGAAGCTCAGAGGGAGGGTAGAAACATGCACAGACCTCAGTCCTGAGGAAAACAGGATTTTCTCTATATTTTGAGCTGCATTATCCTCGGGGTACTGTGCATAATATCCATGTATCCAGGTATACTTTGTTGTGTGGGTTGTGCCTTGAATATAGTTCCCTCCCTTGTGCCTCCATACTGGCTAAAGGTTTGTGTAATTTCTTTATTTGTGGTATTGTGAAGAGAGATTTGAGAGATTTCTGTTTAATTTTGTTTAAAATGTTCACTGTGACTCATAAATTAAATGATTTGTCCTCCGAGATGTAATTTGCGTTTTTACATAGTGCTTGATTTAAATCGCTGTAATAATCTGCAAAAGATTATTAATAACTCACGGTAGATTCACGCTTACTTTACTTAGTTGTATGCAATGCTTTATAGTCAGAATGCTTTCGTAATATAATAGAATACAAAGTCTCCAATGAAGTAGAAATATTGTTATTGTACCTAGTGACTATAAGTACATGCGCACACGCACACACACGCACACTTTTTAGCTGCCTGTAATCCAAACTGTCCAGCCGCCAACAACCCCCCCCCCCCCCCCCCCCCCCCCCCCCCCCCCCCACGCTAAAATTAGAGGTCATCTAATCTGCTGCACTGTAGCAGAGAGGCGCAGGCAGGAGGTGTGGAGTGGTGCTGGAGCACGTCCTGCTGAGGAAGTGCACTGTAACTCTGCTGCATTTCTGCTTCAGCAGCCAAGGTTTTATTTATCGAGCGTTAGGTACTTTCCACATATCGCTGCGATGCACAGCGGTGCAGCGCATTCCACCCATACACCAACGTGAAGTCTGTCAATGGACTTAGATGGAGAGGAAATGGCCACCTCACCTCCTGCAGCCAGTAACACACCAGTCTGTATGAAATGATGTGTGTGGTTTATGAAGCTGGTTCTTGTTCTTCTTGTTGTTGCTGTTGTTTTAATACACAAAATAATCTGAGAGGCTGTTTTCATGGCTCTTGAATAAGCCCTTTATTTTTACATTAGGTGTGGGTCCTCTCAATGGAGGCCTCCATGTTTTCACAGTAGCAGTTAATGACAGTGGAGGCTACCATAGGTTCTGCTTTATGTTTGGAAGGGAAAAGTGAGGTAATCCACTGCAGCATGCAACTTCACCACCTGATGTCACCAAATCCTACACGCTGTCCCTTTAAGAGACATTTGATTAAGAATGATGAACAAACACTTACAGAAGACCTTAAACTCTAGTCAGAGTCAAATACCCACGTGATGTTTTGATGCGACGATCACGCTGTATCCCCCCTCCAGCGAAGGAGCCCGAGAACTGCATATGAGGAGTATGCAGTTCTCGGGCTCCTTCTCTCTTAATATTCAGTTGCAGTGCCACTTCCAAACAGCAGACCAGCATTTCTCACTGAGCTGAGTCATGGTTTCCTCTTCCTCATCTGTGCAGCAGCTCCATTCTTCTGTCTGCGCATCTCATATTTGCACGTGAGAGCGTGAGTCACTGCTGCAGGATCAGGTGAAGTTTCTGTGTAGCAGCAGCGTGGATAGGCCTTTGTGTGAGAACACTTATGAGATGCAGAGCTGCACTTCGTAGTATTGTGGCTTGAGCCGCCTGCACTGATGATATGAGTCATCTTGGCACATGGCTGCAACGTACCCTCGTTCACCATGTCGACACTATGTGCTGCAAAGCCTCCGCTGCTCTTTCTGTACAAATGGCTCCAGTTTAAAGACAAATGTGTTGTGTAAATTAACTATCACACGGGGCGCCATTCCTCACCAGTGTCCTTTACACCTCGGCCCCTCTCGCTCCTCTGAGGGGACGAGGGGGGAAATGTTAGTGGGTCATCAGAAAATAGCTCCATAATTGACCCTGTCGTCCAGAAATGCAAAGGATGCCACTCCCATGTTAAGCTGCTCTCATCTCTGTTGAGTCCATTTCTATAGCAACGGCAAACAGAGGGGGGGAAACAATGGGGGAGCCTTAGCCACCTGTGTTTCTTCTTTTTCTTTTTTTCTTCCACGTGGCACATATTTAGCGCCAGACCACCACCTGGTTGGCTTTATCCAATCATGTCGCATATGCCGAGAATGTCTCGAGTCCCCGCTGAGAGCACAATGCAGAAATAGCAATGGTATGAAAACTGGTATCGCGTCGAGGTTGTCACAGCGGGGGGCGCTATGTAAAGCTGGCGTTTACATAAAGAGGCCGCAAATCAAGCTGAGCCGCACTCACAGAGAACAAGCTGCTCTTTGCCTGGGTTCAGATTGAGCAAATAGAGATGTTGTATATACAGCACCACAATACCATTGCATTTACATAATAGCTCCACCTGTCTGACACACAGGCCACTGCAGACGTCTTCATTCCCCCCATGACATGACAGTTTTTTTGTTTGTTTTTTGCCGCATCATGGAAAGCTGCGGTGCCGTCACACAGCAGAGTGGAATGTGACTTCAGCGAACCCTCGTTGTATATTTAACAGCGGCACTAAATAAAGTAAAGGTGGCAACACATTCGTAAATCAGGTCAATGAGGATGAATGAAAGTCATGAAATGAAATAGTCTATCTTTATAGTTTTTAGTTGTATTTATATAAATATGACTCATTCAATCTTTACCCCTCATCAACCTATATGGAGGCCTTCCGTTTAGTAGGATGATTTCAAAAGCAATATCTAAATTTGGATGATTACATACATTTCAATTTTCATTTGTGCCAATAGAAATTAAAATACTTCCACTTCATTCCACACACGGCACCGTTATGTGCAGATGTACTATGTGTAGCGCTTGTGACTCCATCACATGTAATTTTCACACTTGACCACAGCCCCCTGCTTTTATCCCTCCCCGCAGGCAGCGTCTAACGCAGCGATCCATCACTGAGGCCCCGTGATGCACTGATGCAGCGCGGGCATCACTCACTTTTACACTTCTGCTGAGATGAGCTGCGAGTGCTTTAACATACACATGTGAATTATTCATCAAGCTCCTCCAATCGTGGAGAAGCTGAGGGAAGGTGTGAAGGTGATAAACGGAATAGCTTTGCCTACTTGGAATATCCTGTGCAAACAGGTTGAGCTATATATTTTGTGGGCCTTCAAAATAAAGTGTCGTTCTTGCTTGACCATTTTTATCCGTGGCCGCTTCTGTTTGTGTGTCTTCACTCGCTCATATGGAAACCGCCAGAGCACCATCCAGCCGATCTGTCACTGTCGGCCCGCCCGCCCCCGCCAGCTTATTTTGACTCCACTTGGCAGCGGAGGGCCTCAGCAAGAGATAGTGAGAGAGAGAGAGAGAGAGAGAGAGAGAGAGAGAGAGAGCAACCCTCCTGGTATATATAGATCTCTTTTCCCAGAGCTGTGAGCGGCTGGTATTCTGTGTGAGAAACAGGAGCCAAGCGACTGGAACGAGCCGCCGCTCCATGCGTCCCTCAGTCCGCACTCGCCTTGGACCAGCTGACCCCGAATCTGCCACTCGCCACATCGGCAGAACTACTTTCAAGTCTATTTGTTATTGCAATTAATGCATGAATGCATGCATGGCTGCAAGAGCTGGTGTCACTTCACTGCCACTTTAATGCCGATCATTTTGACCTTATTATACACACTGAACCTTTAAGTTACATGCACTTATTTTAAAATATGCATTTGCCTTTAATCCAGTGATGATTGCTCTATTTTGGAGTGAAGCTCAAAATGCAAATTCCACATCGTTTGCACCTCGTCCTTGAAAAGCCCCGTCCCCGTCTTATTGAGAGATGAATCACTGATAATAAAATCATATTAGCCTTAGATAATATGATGACAGTGGAATGGAAATGAGACCATCCATTATTATAAACAATCAGAAATATTTAAAAGACTGAATGCAATTTGATGCTCTTGTCACGGCTCATGTCTGATCTCATGTCTGAGAGAGGACGACCCCGGAATTCTGATCACCTCTGAACGAGACACTTCACTATATTGATTCCCGCGTGGGGGGAACGCATCCGTCCTGGCACCTTGTCCCGCTGAAGGACACATCAGTGGGACGGCCAAAAGCTGGCACTTGTCAGACGGCAGGGGGATGACAGTTACGACCCATGAACTTCATGCCCAGCCGACGTGTCAGGACATGATGGAAACATGAGCGCAATAAACTGAGGGGAAGCTGGTGACCACAATCGTTTTCTTTTCAATTCCAGCTCGGTGATTTTTTACACACAGCCATCCTCGCGTGAAAATGCACCGCTAAGCCCCACCCACCCTCGTTAATGATGAATCAAACACCCAGGATAAAGCCTCCTCGCCGCGCCAGCTAATCCAACCTCCAGCTGGCGGAGCTCGAGGTGCAGAGCTGGGTGTGAGTTCTGCCCCACTACCCTCAAACTGTCAGTCACTCGGAAAGAGAAGGCAGGAAAGTCTCATTTCCCTGACGCCAACAAGTGCAGTGCATGATATGCAGGGCAAATGGAGCGATTAGCAGAAAGTGAATATAGATCATTATTATATTACTAACATAGTATTGTTTTTATGCTTGTTGATTTCTCATGAACCTTAAGTGAGCCCTTTATATTTGCACTAAGAGTGGGTCTCTATGGAGGCGGCCATGTTTTCACATTAGCCAGGTATTTACTCATTTACAGAACCAAGCTTCACCATGAGGGGTCACTAAACATACTGTACCTTTAATACAATGGAGACCATGAGATGAGGCATTGAGATGTTAAACTTCATCATTGATTTGCTGCTTGTTCGTGACTGAACAACCAAAGTTGCACCTTCTGACTACCCCCGTCCAATCCCATCATGCAATGGGGCAGCTGCTCCACCCAATTCAAGCTTCTGCATTGAAGCTACACCTGTTAGCTTACGCTGGCATGCTACACACGCAGTGCACAGCCGGAACAGATGCATACTGAACTCCACCTTCGTCTGATTGATATGTTGCAAAGACAGGGTTGAAGTGCTTCCCTGCACATTCCCATCATGCATCACCTCACATCCCACTTCCACCCAATTCACCCTCAGAATACCACTCGCCCATCAGTCACCTCCTCGCCGGCTTACAGCAGCTTTACCCCGTGCCAGAAGGCCATGGCTCTGCGCCGTGCTACCGTATGTGCTTAAACAGATTAACCTGTCACTTCTAGTCACATGCCAAATCCTGAGCCCTTTTAAAGCTGCATCTGGAGTGTGTGTCTGTGTCTGTGTGTGTGTGTGTCCACCTGTTGAGTGTTCCGTGTGTGTTTTAACGTAGAATTCAAAATTGGTGACCAAACACTCATAGATACCCATGCTTGTCCTCTTCTAGATAACGTCTCCATGCCGACCAGCGTATTCCCACATCACTTCCTGTCTGAGCATGTGCTAATAGCCCCTGCATTTCTCTTCCTGAGCCGTACTGTAAAATAAATGTCTGAGTGAAAATGCTTTATGGGCCTGACATTTGACTGTTGTCCTCTCAGTGCGTTTCCAAACTGAGACATGAGCGCCGGGCCCCGGTAACTCGACCCCGCCCTCCCCCTAGCAGCCCCCCACGCCCTCCCCTCACACGTCCTCCCTGCACTGTGTGACACCACTGTGGGTTTCTCATGGACATGCTGCCCTTTCCCAAATTCCCCCATGGCCACAACCAGTAACGCCAGCGTCCCCTCAGGAGCAGGGGAGAGGGGGAATGTATCAGCACCAACCACCTCATGGGGGCGATATCGTCTTTTAGCCTCATCAGCAAATTACAAATTTAAGACAATTAGGCTGCATAATCAGACACACTACTCCCTTTATCTCTAGACAGAATCCAATTGAATCAAATTAGGATCATCCTCACGCCCCCTCACTCCCCCGCTCCATCTCCTTTCCGCTCTAATCTCTGTTTCTGTCTTATTAGGAATAATCTTACTGAAAAGCTGCCACATCACAGATTAGCTCCCTCTCCCACATACTTCCCATTGTATTGGCAGAAATGGAAGTTAAAAGAATTCTGCTGGTGCTGTTTGGTAATTGACCAGGTGCTGTACATGATTTTTCGCAGTACATGATTTTTCGCAGTGCATTGTGAATAAAAAAGTCAGTCCCTTATATTGACATCAGAGTGGGCTATTACTACGGATGCTGCCATGTTTTTACAGGAGCCCAAAATGGACAAAGTATATAACAAGTGAAGGCTTCCGTTAGTTCCCCTATGTGTTTGGAGGGGATGAATAATGTGAGCGTCAACCTGCAACGCCACAACTAGGTGTCACCAAAATCTATACATTGCACCTTTAAGCTTTGACACAGAACAATGAGCTGCAGGGCTAATACATACAATCTCAACTTGTTTCCCCTGAGAATGCAATGTAAATTAAAAGAATATGTGCTGTATATTTAAAACAAGGATTATCTAAAAAAAAATAAAGGAGTGTTCCAAAATTTGACTCACAGTATTTTCAGTTGAACATGACATTTAGCAGACAGGTGATAGTCCCATGGGATCACATAGGCATGCAACCTTTCGCACTGGCATATTTGTGTCCTAAAGGAGATAGATGAATATTGTGTCTGTCAGCGTCCAGTACTCACAAACACACACACACACACACACACACACACACACCACGATCCAGCCTTACCTCTCACAGCAAAGCTCTAGACCACTTGTGCCTCTGCAGTGCCACTGGCTGTGCCGTCAGCCCGCCGGCTCTCAGATGAAGCTCTATCCACAGTGTGATTTTTTTTCCTGTGCTCTCCCTCCAGACGTCCCTTCCTCTCTCCTCCACCACCGCCACCGTCACTGCCACTGCTGCTGCTGCTGCTCCTGCTGCTGCTGCTGCCACTGCTGCTGCTGCGTCCTCAGCTGGCCCGTCATACAATCCAGGTGGTGATGAGAAGCTTCTCCTGACAAACTGAAGGACCTGCTCCTGCTGCTCCTGTGCGTGTGTGTGTGTGTGTGTGTGTGTTTGTGTGTGTGTGTGTGTATGCAGGAGTGTGTGTGTGTGTGTGTGTGAGAGAGAGAGAGAGAGAGCAGGGGAGAGAGACAGGACCTGCCATGCAGATATCAGCCTTGTTGCGGTTAAATTTAAACCACCCTCCCTCCTGACACCTTGAGCCATTGCTGCCCACCCTCTCCACACACACACACACACACACAGACACACACACACACACACACACACACACACACACACACACGTACACCATATGTCTCTTAAGTGAGCCCTGGGGAGTTTGTCCCTGAAAAGAACTGGGGAAGTGTGGTGTGGATGTAGCAGAAGAAATATATCAAGGGGAATTGAGGGAAGAAATGAAAGGACAATGACACCAACATTGCAGTTATGTATATGTTGTCACCGTATGCAACATAATGTAAACTATTGATTGACCATGATTCATCACAAAATGTTCCTCAGATTCAGCATTGCTCTGAATGAATGAAAACACAGATCAATTATTGTAATTAGGTGATTATACACTCATAAAAACATCAGTGCTTTATTTTACCTCTGTCAATAATAGAAATTGTAACTTGAATCTTACACACTACACCTTTGAAGTCTATGAAACACTAATGTTCCTCCTTAGGTGAATTTCTTATTTTATTTTCCTCTCCTTCACCTTGGCTGAGGTTACATCGAAAATAGATCCCTGATGCCCAGTGTCAACTCCTCGGCCTCTTTTAAAAAACTGGGTTACTTTCTGATGCAGTCCAAGGTGGTGTGAGGCTGGGCGGGGTGAGGAGGAGGGCGGAGCCACAGATGCTAAAGTCACAGCGGCCCCCTGGTTGACGTCAGAGCTCAGAGTTATAGCATTGTTTGGGTTTAGGGGCAAAAAGGAATTGCTTCTAGATGAATTGTTCAAAAGGTAAACAAATGATGACTAATGTGTGTGTGTGTGTGTATGTGTGCATGTGCCTATGCATGTGTGTGTTTGTGTGTGAGACGAGCTGCATCAAGACCCCAGCTGTCAGGGGTTGACACACAGCCATAAATTCCCCGCCCATCTCCTTTTTCTTCCACCTTTATTTACCCAGGTGTGTGTGTGTGTGTGCGTGTGTGTGTGTGTGTGTGCATGTGTGTGTGTGTAGACGTCAGCAGCTCACGTCACTAAAGCTCTTGCTGAATACCGACATGTCGAAATGCTACTCCAGCGATAGATGTCACTGTAACCTACCCACTGTACCTTTAATCATAGTGTGTGTTTACTGTCCATCGTAACCCCTGTTCATATGTTCATATGCACGCTTTACTTACCAACTTTGATCAATTATTGGATGTTAATACAGTACATAATAAGATGCTTTTTTTGAACAATATTCACTCGTCATATTTTTATAAAATCCTTCACCTGCACAATCAGTGTTCAATAAACTTCCCTGTTTCTTTATTGTGGAAACACCAAAACCAAACCCTCCACCTGTCTCCCTGTGAAAGCTCTGACTCTGTGTCCATCCGTCTGTCTCT
This sequence comes from Chascanopsetta lugubris, assembly GCA_016785325.1. Classification (NCBI taxonomy): domain Eukaryota; kingdom Metazoa; phylum Chordata; class Actinopteri; order Pleuronectiformes; family Bothidae; genus Chascanopsetta; species Chascanopsetta lugubris. The sequence continues at coordinate 27,273 of JAFBJT010036550.1, read as the reverse complement.
GTGACTCTGTCTCACGTCCACAGCCACAGAGGAGCTGTTTGATCAGGCCCTTTACGACTCATCTGTGAGGCCTGTGCAATAATATATGTCAGAGCAGCTGTAAACGCCTGCCCTGGGACACTTGGGACACTCCCCTCCATGCTCCAGCACCGCTACATGCACAGGCTGTCAGGGACCTGAATAACATGTTTGGTTCTATTCACACACAATCGGGCCCCGCTAAACATTTCCCCCTGTGACTGTTGTGGCATTTTAGAAGACACACTTTTACATCATATGTGGAATTCGGATAAAGATAACCACAGATCCCTTCGCTTGACGTTCTCATGTCAGACAGTTGGACCTCACACCAACCAGGACGCGTTCTTTAGATGTGTTTTTAATGAGGAGTGATTTGTTACCCGCACTGCAAATGTTTTCCATCAGGCTGCGCCAAGTCATATAAAACGATTTCTCCGACACACTCCCTGACCCTCGCTCGCTCCCTCGCTCCGCCTTGGCATGACGAGGGCGGCCAGTTTAAAAACAGAGGTATTTACGACTCAGCACTCGCCTCTAGGGTTCCTGGAGCTCCACGCTGGCTCTGTGACACCAGCGGCGTTTATAAATAGATGGGGTTTTGATTGGCTATCTGGTTATTTGCTGTCAGGACCCACCTGTCTGTCCGTACACCTGCCTGCCGATCTGCCTGTCTGTCTGTCTGTCACACTCTGGAATATTGACGAAGAAAAGTCTGTTTGTGAAAGTGGCTCTTTCATCAATCTATCTATCTATATATCTATCATCTATCTATCCATCTATCCATCCATGACGTCACTGTCATGAGATTTGATATTCAAACTATCTCATCAGCCTTTGCTCGTCTGAATCTGAAATAATCTGTCGCCATCTACTGGTCAAACAGAGGAAGAGCAGCCTCAGGTGGAACTGATGAGGCACTGATGAGACACAGCCACAGAGGAGCGGACAGAGTGGACGTTACACATGTAATGGAGTCTTTAGTTTCTAAAACAGTGGGCGACATGTCAGCCAGACGCTCTGGTCACCAGTGGAATCACATCCCATCGGGTCGCCAGCTACGCAGGACCCCCCCTCCTCTGGAACGCTTGACCAGACACCTGGATTTCTGCAATGAGGATCCAAATGAATCATGGCAGCACATGGGAGTAAGGAATCAAACCTTTAACCTCCTTGCTTTGATACCTCTTTCAGTCTGTTGACCTTGAACCTTTTCCATAGCCCAGGAGCACAGAGGAGAAGGTGGTGCCTTATTTCATCACCCCTGAGAAAAACACAGGTAGATATATAACTCACTTATTCCTCATTTACTTGTTTAATGCCTGTGTTTCTACAAAAGGTGCAGAGTGTGAATGTGAGGTGGATTGTATCTTTCTATTTGCAATATGAAATGCAATTTCAGCTCCGACCTGCATCTTCCCCCAGTAGATGTCACTGAATCCAACACATTGCATCTTTATAACCTATGATTTGTTGCTAATTGTCAAATTATGCCATCACCTTTATAGGCGGTGATGTCAGCTACTGTTTTGCAATTGAACTTTAAGTGCATTTTTCCTAGTTACAGCTGAGTTTTCCCATTTTTTTCCAACACCACTTGAATGCATCTTAAAATTATCCTTAAGGTTTGCATTCTTGGAAACATTTGTTTCAGCTTAAAGAGCCATTCTGTCAAATAAAATCATAATTAGGAGACTTCATTTACTTAATGTTGCTGCAGAATAATGATTCCAGTTTACAACAACAAGTCTCACACGAAAGCTTGTAAAGTTTTTTTCCTGAAACTGTCTCCTAGTGTTTTTCATTTTCTCGCCTAGAGAACACGACGGACTCCTCCTGCACCAACTCCATGCTGAGAGGCATGATGGGATATCAGCCACAACCGGGCGACTTGGAGTTTATCAAGAATTTGAAGGAGGAGAAAGTTATGAAAGCAATGCAGGTAAATACATGTTTGTGCATTTATTAATTAATTAATTTATATAGCTCACAATCATTCAGTTGTTTGATCTTGTGTTCAGAGCAAACTGGAGGAGGTGCAGAAGTTGTTGAAATTGGAGGAAATGGCTCTGAAAGAGGCCTGTGTTTTCAGGGACATGGCAGAGTTTGGCCTAAACAAGGTGGGTTTCCTTTAAACCTTGCCTTATTTCTTAATTTTGCATCTTTCATAATTTCCACTTTTAAGTATTTAGTAATTGTGTTATCACAGTGTTTAGAAATAATAGTGCTGGTCTCTCCCCCGTGCAGTACCTCATTTTTGACACCTCAGTGTCACCTCAGTTTTATTGTTTTGAAGTATACCACCAATACAGACAGTAGCATAACTTCTTTTTGCCATTTCAAAATAAATGGTATGTCCATCCATTCACAGGGTGCATTCTCAACCTGCTGTTTTCCTCTCAGCTCCCGTCCTCTGAGGAGCTCACCAAGTGGTCGACAGTGGTACTGCAAATGGCATCGCCCTTGCGCGACTTGACGGACCTCGGTGTGAAATCTCTGCTCGCCAAAGTAACGGAGGAGAAAATCCAAAGTGCCATGAACGAGAAGAGGGCGGATCTTTCTCGTCTGAAGATGGTGGTGGAAAAGTAAGGAACATCGGTTATGGCAGTGGTGCTGCCTCCATGTGGTGATTTTCTTTTTGGAGTCAGTCACTGCTGCAGTTCATCTTTAAATGATTGAAAATCATTTTTAAACCATTTTCTAATCTATGGCACATTTAAATAAGATTCTTTTCATTAATTCTCAAAGACGATGATCAGTTTTTTCTTTCGATTTGGTTCATTTACAACTTCTTGTGACCCCGAACTTGAATTTCCGTACCGACACCTCTCATTTTTGTAATTTCACTGGCTCGTTGATTTTCTCCTGGGATGATAATTTCCTTCGCTGCTGATGCAGCAGGACGAAGGAGCAGAACATAAAGAGAAGACAGCTGAAAATCCAAATTGCAGCTTATCAGGTGAGAGCAGATTCACTCTGAACCTTCCACCATTTGTTTAATCGACTTTTAACATTTGAAATATTTTGCTTTCAGTTTAAGATTCAAGAGATGATGAGACAGTTGTCTGTCCTGAAGTCTGACCTGGCGCGAGAAGAGGTGAGAGTCAGAAAAACACAAATTAAATGTAGAATTAGCTTTGTTGACTTTTACATTGAGTCATGAAACAGCTGTGCCTCGACAGGATCTTCACAAAACTCAGCAGATCAAGATGAAGAGAGGAGTCAAGGAGAAGAAAGCAGAGGGAACCACGGAAGAAGTGAAGACTCAAAGACGAGGAAGGATAAAGAAAAACACGAAGGCTGAGGAAGCGTCAAACCAAAGTTTATCGACCAGGAGCGCACGCGATCCGGTCAGTGTGAAAGAAGATCAAGCATCGAGGGACCAACGTGGAAATGTGAAGGCAGCAGAAGCTCAGGGAGCAAAACAGACGTCTAAAGACAAGACCAGCAGAGCAGCGAAAGGTCCGCAGAGGAAAGAGGAGCAGGTGAGGGGGAGGAGGGCGAAGTCACCCGCCCCGGCTCCGAAGCCAAAACCTGACCCCGTCCTGTCCACATCGCAGCCCACCGCTCCGTCTCGAAATGTGAGGAAAACGGCTGCAGCTCCACGTCCTGAACAAGAGGAGGTGCTGAGGGCCGGGCCCAGGAGATCGAAGAGGATCGCAAACAAGAAGCACACCAATGCTTGATTCCTCATGCTTCTTTCTATGCAAAACGGCATCAGGGTCAATTTGAAACATGTTTTCAAGTGGACTGCATCTCTGACCTGGAACAAAGAAAACAAAGAAGGAGAGCATGTTCAGCTTAAAGCCCCATGGTGAGACTTTTATTTCTTGTCAAATGAATAAAGGCATTGAATACATTTCTATATTTGTTGTCATTTTTTACATCCCACAATTCCTATTATTTTTTACAACAATTGTTTGATTTTCCATTTTTACTGATAGGGTTAGGGTTAGTTGTAGTAGATAGTTGTATGAAAACTTTGCACACAGCATCTTTTTTTTTGTTTTTTTTAAAGAATTTTCACTACAAACTGTACGCATTTAATTGGTGGTACAACTGTGATCTATTTTCATGAGCAGATATATTCCATCCTCACCTCATCCCTCTCTCACTCCCCTCGATTACAAGCAGTGACTCTTGGACGTGGAGGCGGCTCTGTGGGCGCAGAGCTGTTAATCCTGCATCAGCTCCCAATCAGGCCAGGGCGTTGAGGACTGAGGATAAGGGGAAAAAACCTTCTCTGGTTACAAATGACGCTTGGATTCTGCAGGATCTAATCTGACAGCTGAGCTGACGTCCGTTTCAGCAGCAAACAACTTCACTTTTCATATATTTGTTGTTAGTTTCCGACCTCAGACCTCGACCCCTGACTCCTCCTGCGTCTGAGACGCTCATTCTCTCTGCACTTCCCACAACCTGACGCAAGCTTTCCACTTCTCCTCCCCTCTCAGATATTATATCTGATGGTCAAGCTCGACGCCCCGGCCAAGACCCCAGTAACACAAGTATGGGGCAGGAAGCATGCATCCACATCCTGCTATTAACTTTAATAGTCTAATATCAAAAAGTTGCTTTACCTCCAGAAGAACTTATCTTGTTCTTTTTTCCCTCTTTTCTCCTGCGGCTCCGACTTTGTCTGCCAAACCTGGAACCCTGAAAATCATGGCATGGGAACGTTACCTCAAACAAGTCAATTTTCAGAAATCAGATCTTGTTTATGTACAGGCTGCCTGGGAGCCTGGCCCAAGGAATTGTGGGTAATGGATTATGTACAAATTGCTCATGTCTTGGGCTCTGTGGCTGGACGCTTGTGAAATGAACCCAAAGTCGACTTTTCCGTCAGTGACCTCATGTTGTGTGGTAACTTAAATTAGAGGCAACATATAGAGAACGTTGAAGGTCTCTGGGGCTTTGTACAGGAATGTGTACAAGCACTGAGTGTGAAAAGGTAAAGTATGTAGGAGAATCTATGGATGAACCTCTTTTCTTCCTAGGAAAATAATAAGTCTTGGTTCAGTGACGGAGCCTGTCGTGAAGGAAGTAGTGAGAAAGTAGTAGCACAGTGCAGAGAGGATGGAAACGGTGTGAAATCGAGCTCCATCATCAGTGTGTTGACATCTCTGCAGACAGCAGGCTAAAGAGCACAGCAGCAGCAGAGTGTCCTTGGTGTGACAGTTCTTTAGTTGTGGACCATCTGTCTTCCTGTCTTTGGTTTGGACCTCAGGCCCCCCCCCCCCCCCCCCCCCCCCCCCCGCCAAAGAAAACCCCGTAAAAAAAAAATGCATATGTCAGCTCCGGGGCCGAGACCGCAGCAGGTGAGGCCCGTGACGCATGTTACACGCCACCGTGCCAAGTCCAGCAAAGGCAGGAACGCACGGGACGCCGCCCACGCCTCCCTTCTCCCGGGCTGAAATGTGGATCCTCTGCCCCGGTGCCAGACTGCGCTCAGGTCTGAGCTGGGCTCCCAAACCCAGAGAGCACTTCACGGGAGGAAACTGCTCTTTAATGTGGGATGGAGAAATGCGAGAGGTGACCGCAGACACCGTGGAGCTTTGTGCTTTGATTCATCGCCGCAGAGAGGAATGATGTGAGGGAGGGTGGAAAGCTGCAGCTCCTACTGAAATTCCAGATTCGTCCATAAAGTACAGGGAGAAGAGCAAAGCGCTGAAGTCCTTTGTTTTGGATCTACCGGGAAGAGAGACAGGAGGAGGAAGCACGAGGTAAAACAAGTCAGACTAAACATCCACACAATGGGAGAGTTTGTGGGTTTGAACAATCCCCCCCCCATACACGTTATTATCACTTTAAAAACACCATTAGCTCCATAATTGTGCGAGTCCTCGGACCTTTGACCGGCACGTGTTTACATTCGGTGGTCTGATGCGCAGCACATGCCGTTCCCTGTCAGACGTCCGTCAGAGTCCAGCAGATTTCTGAGCCGCTCGTGTAGAAAAAAGCTACAAATACCAGTAGCCCAAAAAAGGAGGCGAGCCGCCGCGCCGCACACCTGCAGTCAATTAGCACGTCAGCCCGCTCCACCCCGCCCCCCGCCCCTCTGGTGCGCTTCGATCCGGCCGCGAGGCGTGGATCCTCACATGCAGGATTACTTCAATCTACAGTACAAGGCGACGCGTGCCAGACATGTTACAAACACGTGTAGCGCGTCTGGCACACGGGTCGAGGGCATGTGTGTTCAATCTGTACCAACCATCAAATGTACACTCGGTCTGATGTTACATTCTTGTGTTCAGACCTTCACCCTAGAGGACAACTGGTGTCATTACACCAGAGAGAAATCTAATGGCCTTCATTGAAAAAGATTCATTATCTGGTGTATAGAGAATATGAAAGTGTGAAGCACTAACAACTGATGCCGGGAGTTTTGCCACGGCCCCTTAAAAAGTGTAGCCTCGTGTAAACCCCGTTATTACCCAGTTTGTCAAACGTTGGATTTGTGGCGAGCAAACACGCCTCCATCATGAATTCCTCAGCAGCAACGTTTTCCTACGTCAACACAGACTGTGTGTAATCGCTCCACAAGAGGCCTCGCTGCCTCGGCCAATAACAACCCGCCTTCCTGGCACATGAAGACAGAGGCGAGGGCCCGGCCTGAGGAAGCTGGACAAACAGGGAGACACCGGAGCCTCCTGTCTGTCCTCTTCCTCCTTTGTTTTTGCTCTGTCTCGGCTTTGGACCGTCTCTCTCTCTGTCACCTCTCACCTCTCTCCATCTGTGTTACATTGTTTCTACACTGTGAAAAACCATCAGCTCAAAACTCAACTCTATGTATTTCACTTACATGTAAAATATCCGGGTCATTTTATTTTTATAAAGCAAACAGTTTGAAGGTGAATTGAATGAATAAAGTGACATTATTATTCTCAACAGACAAGTTAAACATAATTAAATCAATTGACATTTCAACTATTTGATTCATTCAAACACAGTAAACACTTAATTGAAATCAATTAGAGAAGTGTTAGGCATGATTATATTTTAGAGTGTATAATGACTTTAGTCATTTTCCATGGTTTGAATTCAACCGTGTATAATATTTAATGTTGTGAAAATGTGTAAAAGAACATTTGTCCGTTTCCTGTCGACAGTAAATACCAGTAAAAACCAGCTCGAAGTCGTTTGAATCCAAATCCCCATGGAAAGTATCTTACCAGAGACTGGGCTGTTCAGTTTCATGCCTTTTAACAGAATTCATATGGAAATATTTAAAGGTGCATTGTATATGATTTGGTGACATCTAGTGGTGAAGTTGCACGTTGCAGCTGAATCTCAAAAAGGTGTTTGTCCATTCTGTCTGGGCTATTGCCAAAACACGGTGGTGCAAAATGGCGGCTGACCATTGTTTGTGCTGTCTTCTGCACACACACACACACACACACACACACCCCTCCACTCCCCTCACCCAGCCGTTCAGTGCCACAGCCTGCTTGTCTTAATGATATCTGAGAAATGTTGGACAGACATTGTGCTGCATTGTGTGTGTGTGTGTGTGTGTGTGTGTGTGTGTGTGTGTGTGTGTGTGTGTGTGTGTGTGTGTGTGTGTGTGTGTGTGAGTATAAATTCAGCTGTAGACAGAATCTGGGATGGAGAACCAGTCTGCGGAACTGGCAGAGTTCTGGTCTGGTTGGAGAAGTAAGGCCTGTTTTCAAGATATTAATACAAATATTTTGCCAAGCGCAGAAATGAAACAGGACTTTGTGGTTTGCTCTGACACACACACACACACACAAACACACACACACACACATATTAACACTGACTGACACACACTGAACCTCACTGACACACACACACATGAAAGAATCCAGCTTGTTTTAATGCATGAACTCAAAACTCAGCTGTGTAATGAACAGCTGAAATACCTGTGGTCAGGTCAGAGCGTTTCATGTGATCTAATCACCCTGCAGCTAGAGCGCCACCTACAGGACAGGAGGGTGAAACGTCATCTAAATGAATGCAGACAGCTGAGACAGGCGAGGTTCAGGGAAAATGAGTCTGTGAGTTTGGCTGAGAGATTTTTGAGTCTGTGATATGTCTCAATAAGAACTTTAGACTTTTAACATAAACATTCCCACAGTTACCGACATTTAAAAAATATTATGACTAATTCAGACACTTAGCATGACACGTCGTCTGTGTTGCTATGGAAACTTTGGAGAATTTGTTCCAGTGCATGAATTCCATGATTCCATCGTCATGTTTTTATAAGGGTTTGAAATTTAACATTTTGAAGGAAATTCTCCTGAAATTCAGCTGACCCCAAAATGACTTAATCTTAATGAATATAACAATAAAACACTCAACATTTATTTGATTTGTTTTTGAATTGATTTATTTCAAATAGTAATAATAATTTTTATTTCTCCTTGTGACATAATTATTTGTCTAGATCTACAGCACATGGAACAGAATTGAAAACTTTCATTCACATTATGTTGACCAACCAACACTGAGCTCTCCGTCAGCAGCAGCCTTGGTATCCGTGGTAACCTCTGTCTGTCAGGAATACTGCACATATACGTGAGAGCACCACAACGTTAGGAGCGGCTCCGTCCCACATGTATTATTTATTTGGCCGTGTGTTCGAGCCAAATGCTTCGGTTTTCATTCCTCCTCTGCCCTTGGAGCAATGGCCAGATACAACTGGAAACCACCGCCGTTTGACCATCGACGCTGGGAAGCAAACTAATTGAATAGGGGTGGGGTCCAAACAGAGGAGAGCTCGCTCCAGGCTTTGGAAGCTGCCGAGTCATTGTATGTTTTAATCTGCTCAGACAAAGGTCTGAGCCAAAGTTAGGGTTTGGGACGGTTGGAACGATGAAGGTGGATTGAGGAAATAGGCTGGAACCAGAACTCATGTCCAGGAGACTGGATAAATATTGGTTCTGAAAACACAAAAAGAGTGAAACTCGCTATTCTCACACTCGAATTACCTGAAGCCATCTAAAAATAAGATTGACGACATGCTGAAGTCATATTTTTGCTTGGAATAATAACGGCTTCGCTACAGTGAATATAAAGTACACTGTACATTTTTATCTGCGATTTTATTCCAGTTTATCTTGCTTTTTTATTGTCTGTTTTTGTTGCAATGCTCCTTTAACATCCTGCTGCCTTTATACAGTTCATGTAAAACATGTGCAGAAAACATGTTTTCCACTTACGTAAAAGATTGAATATCGTTGTTACCTGCCAAAAAAGACATGTGCCAATGTATTTTTACCAACGCAATAATAAATGTATAAATACACTTCAACCAAATTCAGCTCTGGATTAGAACCACAGAGCAAAGAGTAAAGTACAGTTTTTTAATCATTTATAATCCAATCAAATCGTACTAGTGATCAGCGCTAGATGTCACCACATCCTACACACTGTGCCCTGACAGTAGTCTTTGTCAGGCTTGAACCATTTTCTGCAGCTCTATCACTTCCACATGTGCGCAGTCAGTACTTAAGCCTCCAGTCCAAGTTAAATATACAGTCATTTCATTTCACAGTGATGTAATGGTTTGTTAAACAAACACAAAACGACAAATGTTAAAATTGATGTATGTAAAATATGATTTTCTTTAAATGTGCACGTGACTGAGAATGACTAGACTTTTGTTCTCTAGGTTTAATCTAATTATTATACAGTGTGTGCATGCGCGCGTGTAGCTGCTGACTGACAGGCTGCAGAGGAGCTCAGAAAGTCAACAGTAATGGATCGTGTGTGTGTGTGTGTGTGTGTGTGTGTGTGTGTGTGTGTGTGTGTGTGCAATTACATGGCTGCACAGAAAAACGTGCACTTCAAAGTGTGCATGTTACAGTGTTCACAAAAGCTCCATTCATGCAGAATCAACATTGATCTTACTCTGGTCTTCTATGGAGACCAGAGTAATGTTACTTTGTGTACATACATGTAGTTTGTATGTCTCTGTTTTATTCTATAGAGTCATCTCACTGTCTACAGACGTGCATGTCAGATACGGTGTATAGGATTTAGTGGCACTGAGTGGTGAACTTGTGTGTTGCACCTGAATACCCCACCCTTCTTTTTCGAGTGAGATGGAAGCCTTAAGTTTCCATCAGAACTCCGATGTGTGTCTATTCAGGGCCACTGTAAAAACATGGCGACACAACATGGCCGCCTCCTGAATACAAAGAGTTCATTGTGGAGCAACAATGAGGAAATGTTGGCACAGACCCTCAACTGTTAATGATCCTTTTCCTGTGATATCACATTTAATTGGTATGTTTTCGCCATGATTGCTGTGACATCATGTGACTGTGAGTTTTGTTTTTCCAGCTCTGCAGGTCCCACACGCTCCGAGATATTAATGAAAATATTTGACTTTCCGGCCAATTAATTCCTTTCAAATCTCAGGGTTTGAAAGGAAAAACCTTCCTGTGCCTTTCTGTAAATTAAAGCCCCTGTGTTACGTCCCGCACGGTATATTTCTGTGAAATCCAGCTCCAGTCGTTCCGGCCGGCTCCAGGGCCAACGAGGTATTTTGGAAAACCTCCACCACTGGCTTTTCCTTCTCATGTCTGCTGGATGCTGCCGTGATTCGACCCGGCCCCGAGCGTGATGTACAGTTTGCCATCGCTGATCCGTCTGCATGAGGCCGTGAATCTTACATCCTGCTGACATCGTCGGTTTGGCCGCAAAGCACCAAGAAACTGAAATGTTACAAGCACGTGTGTGGCAGATTTCTTCACAGTGTCTGGTCAGGACAGAGACAGTGTGACCTCTGTGACACGGCTGAAGATCGTCTCTATGGAGACCGCCCACAATGGACAAGCTAAACGTGTTGCAAAATCCTACGCACACTGTGGCTTTTAAGTAAATGCTGTTGAATAGTCGACTGCTGCTCTAATATCCCGGTCTGCCCACACTTCACAATCCAGTGTTAATTAGTGGGTTTACATGGTTCATGCTGGTTCATCTGCAGTTAAATTATTTTCTCTATAAAGTCTGGCAATGTTCAGACACACACACACACACACACACACACACACACCCACACACACACACACACACACACACGCGCGCGCGCGCGCACACTGCTGGTTTTAATGAGGGCACAAAAAACTCCATTGCCCTAAAAACTTTCTCCCCCTTTCCTGTCTTTTCGTCAGATTCCCCAAACATGGTGAGGAGCAGAGCGGCGAGCGGATTAACATCCAGACAGAAGAATCCAGAGGTGGTCCTGGAGAGAGGGAGGGAGAGAGAATGTCTCGTCATCACATGAAGTAACTGCTTCCAGCTTTCACTGTGAGAAAGTCTCGAATACTTTGAATCTACACTGTGACTGTACACACACGTCTGCCTCGTGCGTCCAGGCCATTAGGCTTTGTGCCCCACAGCCGGAGCTGGTGTTTGGTTCGATGACATCACGCAACTGGAGCCAAATCTGCCTTTCCTGAAGGCTCCTGCCATAAAGTGCTCACTGTGAAGCAGATGGATCTGTGCACATGCTCGGCCATTGTTTATGGAGAGGCAGTGAGGTTTAATCGTGTCACGTTTCCGGGCACAAAGGGAATCCTTTGATTTGAGTTTGATGTATGAATGTTTGCAAAAAGCCTGAGCGATCCAGACTCCGCGGCAGGTTTCAGAGTTGGTCACAGACGAGGGTCTGGATGATGGATGAGGACTCGGAGGTGCAGCTCAGAAACTCTGCAGATCGGAATCCGTTTGGCACGTCAGGGATATTCGTTGGCGAGCAGCTCAACACGGGTCAGACGTGTAGAAATGGAACACTGTTCCTCTAAAGAGAAGAGAGGAGAAAAAAGGAAAATCATTTTGGTTTGTTCAGTCAGTGGTAACAATAAATGTTGGACATTCCTTTGTTAATGAGCCACATTTTAGCCACAGCATTCAAATATAAACATTTAACCAGCTTTTTCACTATTCTCCCTTAATCCTTAAGGCTTAATTATTTCCTGAACACTGGGAAACATTTGACTGTAAACAGACACAAACTTAGACACTACAGCAGAGTGTGTGTGTGTGTGGGGGGGGGGTAGCATGAATTAAAGGAACAGTATGTACAATTAAGATGAAAACATTTTCATGTATATTGGTAGAAATGGAATATACAATAATTGCACAGGTGTTTTTTTAACATGTACAAATAGTTGCAATAGCCCTTTAGATTTAAGGGCTCATTCTAGAGTAATGACAACAAATTGGGGTGATTAAAAACTCATCTATTATTCAATACCCAAGTAATTTCATCGAAATCTTACACACCACACATTTAAATCTGTACTTTTCCACCATCAACTTTCATGCACCTCTGCAAATTCTTTTATTTTGGAATGTTTCTACTTCCTGCCTAATTAAATACACTGTGTCTGGATTAATCATATTTTGGTCAATCACACGGATGCAGCTGCAACATGAGGTTCCAGCAGAGTGACACCTAGGGGCCGTGCAAACGAACTGCAGCTGTCCCAGTCGTGAGTCTGATGTTTAGATGAACAACACGAGCCAAAGCAGTGATGTTGTACCGGTGCACACACCTGTTTTCATTCCTCATAACTCCGAGTCGCCAACCACCAGGATGTAAACGAGCTGATCGAGGAACAGGAAGTGCAGAGTCATGCAGGTTTTTGCCAAGTTTGTGAGCCAATATGTGTGTGTGTGTGTGTGTGTCTGTGTGTGTGTCTGTCATGCCACTGCGTGTTTGGCTCAGAGGTGGAGCGAGTTAACATGAACATGCAGACAGGTATGAGCTCAGTGTTTCCATGGCGATAAGCCTGTGATGTGACGTCTGGGAGAAAACAGATTCTCAGGAGATCAGTCTCACAAACGAGTCTAAAGAATGACAAATAAGTCTCTGGATTTTTGCTTCAACATAAATGGAACAACACGAAGAATAATTCAACTGATGCAAACCAGCTGCTGCGAGTGTGAATGTCTCCTCTTCTTCTCCTGCTGTTTCTTGGGCACAGTGAAAAATGTCCACAAATGTTTTTGACATTTCACATCGAAAACTCCGGGGAAGAGTCGCACAGGAATGCAGATTCAGCTGGAGCAGGCCGGAGCTTCCTGTTTCTGCTCATTCCTGCTGTTGTTTTCTTCCAATTTGACTTCTTTCAACTCTTAATGCTGCACGATGCAACTTTTTTTTACCCTCACCAGAGCTGGTTTGATGGTTCAGTGACTTGGAATAGAAAGAATGGAGACTGTGTCATTCCCTCTCGTCACCTCCAACGTCTGTTCCTCCTCTCAGTAAGTTTTGTCCAGCAAAGTCCAAAGTAATGCCAAGATTTACACCAGTTAAAAAGACCACGAAGTCATTTATTGAAAACCCTTATTGATTATAACTGTGTAAAATATGAAGAATTCTGAATGGAGTTGATGTAGTTGTGCAGCCTCAGCTCTTTTGGCTGGTATGCGTCTCTTTATACAAGGTCAGTGCATCTTTGACTTCAGTTGCTCGTACACAGGGACCAGTCTGTTGGTATAATTGCCTGGAGAGGGCGCTGTTGCTCAGACAGATATAACATCGTGTTGCTTTCAATTCTGGTAAAACTGCAGTACCTCTGTCAAACTGAAACATGGTTGCATAGATGGAACAATGCAGGTTGAAAGGAGCATGTTGTTGAGTGTGTCTCGTGTGTTTCTTGTGTGTGTGTGTGTGTGTGTGTGTGTGCGCGTGCGTGTGTGTGTGTGTGTGAGTCACAGACAGAAAGTTGTGAGCTCATGTGCTCTGAAATCTTCCTGCTTGCAAAGAATGCGGCTGCAGCGCCAAGTCAAACAAGGATCTTCCTCCCTGTGATAGATCATCCAGCAGCTGATTGGGTTTCCTTTCTCTCTCCATGCTTTCTGCTCATGTCTGCGATAACCTCAAATGCTGCAAACATGTAGCGGTTTCCTTCTACACACACACACACACTCACACACACACACGCACACACTCCCTCCTTCTCCCACATACATGTACAGATCTTCTCTCTCTCTTCTCTCTCAGCTCCAGCGGCTCCACCCACCTGCAGATAAAAGCCAAGCCCTGAGCCGAGCTGCTGTTCAGCGTCTGTCTGTCCCACACGTCTCACAGCTCCGTCCACCCTGCAGCAGCAGCAGCAGCAGCACACACACACACACACACACTCTAAGGTAAGTGATGCCTCCACTCTGCCACTGACACTGGACGTATGAGGTCGTCAACCCTTTTCTCCAAAGCTCCTCAGGGTCTTGTGTTTTCTCTCACTTCTTCTGCCTGAAGTGGAAAATATTTCATCTTTTCGTATTGTCTCAGGTAGTTTTTGGAATTCTAGAAATAACACACGCGTAGGTTCCAGTCTAGATCAAGTCTAAAGAGAGGCACATGGGCAGACGCTGATCCGATGTCTGATGAGTTCTAAACGATACCTGCAGGAAAGTTGTGAAAAAGATTAAGCTCCAGTTGGTGGAATGTTTTGATATTTTAATGCGTCGGTGTTGTGGTGATCATAGTTTGAACTATTCTGCAGAAAATGCATTGTTTTGGAATCCTCCGGCAGCTCATTGGTTCACAGAAATGAGTCAGAGATGGAAACTTTTCAGCTTTTTCCCCAAAACATGCCAACGTGAGGCTTTTCTCTTTGCTTCCTTGACCTCTCGCCATAAGCGGATCCCATGTGTGCACCTGCCAGGAAACATTTGGCAAACCCTGCTTCACACCCACCGAGGACTTATCACGGCGTTAAACATGCCCACGGTTGTGCAGGAGCAGAGGCAGGATCTCCTCTGCCATTTAAGGTGATTGTGTTTTTGCTGTGTGGGCATAAAACGTCCTCATTAGGAGGAAAGTGTGGTGAAAGGAGCTCACGCATATGTCAAATAATGAACTCTATGTCAAATAATGAACTCTACAATGCTTATTGGACGACCACAAAGCCGGTAACGAGATCCTAGGTGGTCCTGGTGGTCTGACACGACTGTTGGCATCAGCCAAATCATGCCATGGGGTTTTTGTTAGTCTGAAAAACACACTGCCAAGAAAGATGAAACCGAGCAGGATTCTTTATTTGATGGATACCTGCTGGTTGGAAGGGGGAATTCTTTTTTAGTTCCCAAGATGCATTTGGGCATTTTCTTGTACTTTTGGAAGCATTAGGTTACATTAATACAGTCACTCTTTACAGAGGAACGCAGCTCCATCAAGTATCTGCTGGAATAAAAGTTGTTCTTTGAGGTTATGAGTATTTGTGTGCAAAGGCCTGAGACCATCGGAGCTTCTCATGTGAACCCACTTAGGCTCCGCCCCTGCAAGTCCTCACAAAACACTGATGTCCAGCATCAGCGCAGAGACTTAAGAACTCGGTGCCATCAGCACAGTATCACTATTGCTCTTTGCGATGGTCGTCAGCCTGTCAGTTATTCAGCGGCGCCATGTGATTATTTGTCCCTCAAACTGTTGCCCCACCACTTTTCTTCATTTTTACTGAAACCAGTGATTTGAGACTGCGCTGAAAAATGTCCAGCACCACTGCCCAGTGTTTAACTCTGGTCCAACTAATGGCATAAGGGAATAATGTGACATTCTTAGATTTTCTCAGTTTAGCATGGCTGGAGTTTTAGTGTTCCCTGTAGTCCCTCCGGTGGACATAACATAGAAATTGTCTCCCCAGTGGACAATACCTATTGAAATGGCCTCTAGGTGTCCCTCCACTGGACCAAACATGGCAAAGCCCCCACTCATGTGTCCTTCCCACTGGACATTACATACTGAAGTACCCTTTTGATGTCCCCTCAGTGACCCAAACATGGTAAAGAGGCCTTTGGGATGTCCCCCCAGTGGAAAAAGCAGTGTTAAATGTCTCTTCTAGTGGTCAAACTAGTGGGTGAGGTGCCCCTCAGCATGTCCCTCCAGTGGACAAAATAGTATTATGTAACCTTTAAGATGTCCATCAGTTGGACAAAATATGTCAAAGTGCCTTCTTTGGTGTGGACAAAATCTTATAGAGCGTCCCCTATAAGGGCTATCATTGATTCTTTGTGTGTGCTGGTGTCCCTCCACATATACAGTACATGCACTTTTTTAATAAAGTGGCTCCTGCTCCTCAAACATCTGAGTGTTTAGATATTAGTACTTGTATCATTTATATGTAGATTAGAATCATTTAGGTTTAGAAGAGTTTGCTGTGAAGTTGGAAACACTTAAGAAAATACAAAAAACGTGCGTGTGTGTGTGAGAGAGAGAGGGAGAAGAATCCATCATACTTTTCTTTCCCTCCCCTCCTTCGCTCTTCTCACCTACTGCACAGGAAGTGTTTATGCAGCTCGGAGAGAATGTGTCTCCTGATCCCCCAGCTGCAGTCCGAGTGACTCGGGGCCATGTGTCCAAACACTCTGGCCTGCTACCGTGTGAGCGCGGCGGCAGCAGCGGCAGCCTCGGAAATGTCTCCGAAATACGCTCTGGCTCACTGCTCGTGGGGATGTTGCTTTGTTTCTTCAAAACAAAAACCAGAGTTATTCATCTCTGGCTGCCGTGAGCTTCCCCTGCAGGAGTTTGGGTTAAATAAACTATTCTAGGATTACAGCTTTAAATTTTGCTGATTTACGGCCGAGCGTCTCTTATCTAAACTCCTCGTAGAGCGAGTCCTTGTCCTTATTATCCCTCGTAAATACTCCACCGCAGAAACATCTGGACAGAGGAGAGAGAGAGAGAGAGGGGATTTTACTGTGCGACCCCACACTCCTCCGTCATCTATCATACGAGCTCTGTGCATTTGAGCCTCACATGATCCCTGTGATGTCAAAGAGCTGAAACGTGTGTGAGAGAAATCATGCAAATGCAGACCACCGAGTGAAAACCACCATTAAAGTGCAGCACTCAGCACCAAAGCCCCACGCAGCCTCTCTCACAGCAACATATAGTAATCACCGCCCAGTCATTTTTAAATATCCCTCCGCTCCCACTCTCCAAACTTCACCATCTATGACTCCTCTGGAAGCCCCCTCCCCTTGCGTGCTTTATCAATTTGACTTGCTGTGCCTTTAAATCACAGAAGTGTTCATCAGGACGCTGGAAATCTTCACAGTCAGTTTGTTTTTACTCTTGATGGTGAGCTGTCAGTTCAAGGACACTTCTACCTCACGTATTAGCTCAAGAGAATACAGGGAAATATGTTAAAGGTGCAGTGTGTGGGATTTAGTGACATCCAGTGGTTTAAGATGCATACAACACCCCTCATATCTCATCATGTATAAAAAAAACTCCTCAATCATAACTAAATTGTGAAAAATAATTCGTTTATCCCTTCAGAGCCATTGTAAAAACATGGCGGTGCAACATGGCCGCCTCCATAGATTTGATCTTAAATTAAGAAATATATATAACCCAGCTGTACAAATGAAAAATGCAGTGTGAAGCATTTAGTGATACGTAGGGGTGCGGATGTTATCCCAGTAGATCAATAGATATATAGAGCTTTCATTCTGGACCTTTTATAGTATATTTATGCATTGATGTAAATGAAATATATAAAGGTCATTGATAGCTACTTGTGTGTCAAGAGTCTGTGGTCTCTTACCTGTTTCACAGCAAACGCAGCTGTGACCTGTGAGCGTGTGGTTCATGCTCGGTATGTGATCAGATTTGATGATCACACAGATGAAGTTACTGCCCAGACAAACGGTGGGCGTCTCCTCTGAACACCAGATGAAATGTGGCAGAACCACAGGAAAAGTGAGATTATCCCAAGATGGAGTTTTTCATGCCGCCTGTTAGTGATCGACGAACTTGTCGCGTCGAATAAGATGCATCGAAAGGAAATGAAAAATACATTCTCTTCTGTTCCTTTGAACAAATCCAACGTGCCTCTTATAGTAGTTCACAGTCTCTTGCATCCACAGATTCCAGACTCCGTGTTTAGCTCTGTTAATAAGAAGATAATTCTCCGCTTCCTCTGATTTTGTGTGAGGATGTTACATCCGGAATCTGTGCTCCATCGGTTTTCGTGCATCATCTGTCTAAAATGTCAATGTCAGCGTCCCGTTCAGTGTTGTGTGTGAGGCCGAGGCCTGAGCTGCAGAGGAAGGGGGAGGTGTGAAGGAATGTTTTTTTGTTTTGTTTTTTTAAGAAAAGGTTACAGAACATATTTTTGCTTCAGTTTTCAACAAATTCCAAAATGCTACTGGATGAGAGACAACAGTTAAATAACCTTTATGGGAATAACTGACACTAGTGACAACAGAGGGTTGCCATGGATACGACTTGTGATGCACAAATTAATGATCACAAAATGTGAGTGTATCACAAACACAGACTTTATTGGATTATATTTTTCCAAAAACACTGGAAGGACACAGAGTTCTCCATCCAGCCTTTGGAACGTGACATGCAAGCATTGAGGGAGTAGAAATGGAGTTTGGCGCCCTCTGTTGACTTTGTCCCAGACTTTTTGTTAAAGTCTTAAACTGAAAGTACCTTGAAGGCTCTTAACAGTACAGTTCATGCCATACACCTCCATACAGAGCAACACTATATGAGAAGTGGACTTGGGACTGAACCCCTGTCCCTATACTAAGAGGACAACCCGCTCTCACCACACGAGTCATGAATTGTCATTCTATTCATACATCTCATTTGATTATTACAGATCTGTATTTAAGTCTGCAGACTTGATTTTAAACATATGGTGCGTGAATGGGCCTTCTCAGTCCTGAACATGGCGTCCTGCCGCATGCAGGACCTCATGGGGAAAACAAGACCCTGCTGTCATCTGTGTAAACCACCGCTGTCAGGCCCAGGCCACAAGCGGGTTCAGACTGGCACCCATGGTATCCAGTGCGCGATGACAAGCTACTGATCCTCCTCCTCCTCCCTCGGCTCATGGAGCGATGGTCGATTCTCTCCATCTGGAACCAGTCAGCTCAGGAACACGCAGGAGAAATGGAAATTTGATTATTTTCAAAGCCGAGCTGGAGGTGATAAAAGAAGCGTGGCTCGTCACCAAGTCCAGCCCACTGCGGTTCTACGTGCTGGCAAAGAGGATGTGGCTATGCTTAGGCCGAGCGAGCGAGAGAGAGAGAGGGGGGGCTTCAGTTGCATGGGAATGTCATCATGCGACGTTATGGGGGTGGTGGAGGTGTCAGGCATGAGATGAAAGAGTTTAGTCTTTGTTGTTGGGATGTGAGGAGGCAGTTAAAGGTGCATTTGACAATTTTAGATCTTTTGTGAACAAGCTGACATTGGAGATCGGCACCAAAACTGGGGGTGTGGCCTAGATATGTCACAATAAAATGGTACCTTGTGGATTCTAATTATTATCATCATTTTCTGTCACTATAAACATTTGTTTTGTAGTTCAATAAACGTTATTTTATCAACATGATCAAGTGAATATCCCCTGCTGGGCTGTAGCAGTATAAATCTGTCCAGTTTAAAAAGCCAGTGAGACTCCATAACATTTTATATTCCTTATAAACCACAGGTTGTGTGAGCTCCTGTCAGTCCCAGCAGGAAATGGAAGCTCTCGTTGGCTGTTTTCTACAGGCACAGGGATTTGACCCCTGTGCCTTTAAGGGGCTCCTGATGGCGCCATTATGGTTCTGTTAAAGCATGATGGCATGAAAACCTGCCGTGTGATGGATCCGCTCGCATTTACAGGCGGTTCAGATCCAGACCGGTCTATGTTCTATGGAAGGATTGTGCTGAAAGCACAAATACTTGAGTTTTAGGGGGATTTTCATGCAGGAAATGGCAGCAAAAGTAGTCGTAAGCAGATGTTTTGGAGCTGGGAACAGAGCGGTGCCACATTTTGGATTTTGTTCTAACACTAAAACAAATAAGCTGTGATGTTGTGCTTTTCTTTTTGGCTACATTTAGACAAAGAGGAGGATTCTTTGCTCCAGTCAACCACACAAATCGGAATTTTCCCAGTCTCAGATACCATGAATGTCAGCTCTGCTTTCTCTGTGATATCCAAGATTTTAACTCTAGTGAATTGTTTTTTCGCAGACTTTGACTGCACCACGCCAAATCCTGACTCAAAAGGAAATTTGAGCAGCCCCATAAATCTTACCATCAACGACGTTTTTGCTGATTGACGAGTTGGACTTGAAAGTTTCAGGTTGTTCGTTGTTTTCTGAAGCTGGCGATGAAGAATACAGATAGAGCAGTTTCTGGCAAATGTTGGACACTGTTTATTTGAATAGAGCACTTTGTGACATCCAAGACATCCAAGCAAAACAACGGGTAAAGAGCAAGCGCAAGAGAAAGAAATAGAATAATAGATAGATAGATAGATAGATAGATACATTGTTGGTGTATCATCGGAGGTCAGAGGGAACATGTGTTTCAAGAGCGCCCACCCACCCGCCTTCCTCGTTTTGCTGACTTGGCATTTTATGGAGGTCACCTTGTTCCCTCGCCAAGCATATGTTATCGTTTTTTACGTCTGGAGAGAAACAGAATCATTTTCTTTGTGCGACTACAAAGGCTTTTCAGCGCCGCATTATCGACCTGCCTCACATCCACATGTGTGGACTCATGTTCAATTTAGAAGATCAGTACTTGAGGTTCCGTCCCTCGTCGGGTCTGTATCTGGAGAAAATGTAGAACAAATGTTTTGTTACGGCTCTGAGCTTTGAGGAAATACTTAAACTCTTTATTCTGGTCATAATCGAGCACCACTAAAGGGGCAGTGCAGCTGTTTTCAATTGGAACTTTTATGATGTCTGCAGTAAACTGTTGTTGTCCCTTTTTCACATGAGAAATGTCAAACCCACACACTGTGGATATTTCATTTGAAGTTTGTAGAAATTGTATGGACTTTCCATATATGGGTGTTCACTATCAGCTGCTCTGGCTCTGTCCATGGTGCTGAATCTATACATCTGCTAATTGCACCTTTTAAATTGGGTCAGGTGGGCGTGGTGATTAGCTGCATTGGATTAAAATGGTCATTCATTCCTTCATGTAGGATTTATAGCCTTTTAAGTAAGTTTCCACATTTGTCTCTGTTTTTATCCGTAAACAAAATAGAACATTTAACCCTGAAGTGTCAGATGGGTATACCCTAACAAAGCTCAGTGTTAAACCAGATGATGAGATGCTCTGTTTATTTTTGATACCCTGGTCTATACCGACATTCCTAAAGGAGGTAGGTGTGCCTGTCCAAAACTGCATCAAGGCCCAAATATGTGGGCGATGGCAGCTTAGTGCTACAAACCCCAGGCCTCTGTGAAAGGTCAGCACCTGACATTCATATTTTCTGCAGGGAGCCGTGGTGAGCACCTGGCCTGAGTCCCGTCCTGTGCATGGCCGCCGTCTCGCCTATGCCTCGGAGAAGACGCAGAGCAGCGGCGTAAAGTGAGGGGGAGAAAGCAGGCGGAGACGGAGGGTCGTAGAGGGGACAACAGCCAGGTCCGAGACGAGGAGGACGAATGCCAGGTTTGTTCATTTAATCCATGTTAATGCAGATATGTAAACTAAAGCAACTATTATTTCGTTAGAAAATACTATTCTTTTAAATTGATAAATTGATTTTCAGTCTCAATCCTCATCCTACAACATCTTGATTTTTATGCGTTATTTAAATTTTAAGGCTTATTCGTAGCATAAAGTCTCTTACCATAAAATCCACACTTTTACTGTGTACTTCCATTTCCTCTGCTTGTTTGACACTCATTCCTATTTGTAACTCATTGCTTGTGCAGATAAGTTACACAGGTTTGAGATGAAACGCCATAAATACCCTCTGCTAATCATGTACGGCCTGAAGCTTTGTTTTTACTCCCTCCATAAGCGCTCAGGAAAATGTAAGCAAGTCTAATTTCCATTGTCTGAGCTTCCCCTGGTCGTCGCAGTCTCTTTGGTTCTGTTTCAGAACAAGCAAACGTCCACAGAGGTGGAAAACACACGTTCACCCTGAGCTGTTTATTTTCACTCTGCTCTCCTGCCAACGTTCAGCCCAGCTCTTCAGCTCGGACATGTTTAAAGGATTAGGGATTACAACCTTCGGTACTGACTACATCGCCCCAGGAGCCTCCTAATTATGATTATGACAACAGTGTACACAATGTAACTCATGTCGTGGATCGAGACTCATGTAAACAGAAACAGAGTGAGGGGGATCGTTTCATTATTATTTTGAGCTTCACCACAGAGGAGTTCATGTGAAACAGATGCTTTGTGAAAGAGCTCCACCGGCTGTTCATGCATGACGTTACATACTCATACCAAAACATTTTGAGGTGGACCAGACTGACAAAGGCTGAGCATGATCCAGATGCATTATGGGAAATATAGGATTAACTTGAAGATACAACATGAATGATTTATGGGCAGAAATTGAATCATAAGTGTGATATTTTCACTGACACCTAGTGGTGAGATTCCAAATTGCTGCTGATCCCTCATATTTCCACTGACATACATGTTTCGGTTTCAGTTACTCTAAAGGTTTGTCTATTCAGGGCTACTGTAAACATGGCGGGGCAAGATGGCTGCCTCTGCAGAGAAGACCTGCTCCTGATGTAACAGATAATTTAACATACACACTTACACCTTTAATGTATCATTGAGTAATATCTGCTGAGTTGATCAGAGTCTGGAGGTGGACTGACCCATATTTGTGTCACATCTTTATTTTCCTCTCCTCTCCAGAAAACATGGTGGCTGCACCTGTCCATTCCTTCTCCCTCCTCATCACAACACTCCAGCTGTGTTTATTAAGCCCCGCCCATGGGGGGGCGTATTATGGGCATAAGCAACCACCTCAGCCGCTCCCTCCCCTGCCACAGCACAATGATGGGCATCCTCAGCAACAGTTTCTGGGCAACGAGATGCCTCCTCTGCCTTTGCTGCCGCAGTATGGGAAAGAGTTCCCTCAGCTGCCTGTAACCAAGGGCAACGAGAGGCCGCTGATTGAGGGCAAAGGTGAGGTCAACTGTAACTGAATTATCATTTAATTAAATAAACGGACAATTATGATTTCATATTCCATTTACATTATTCAATATTTATTATTTACCTCTGCTCATGTAGTATTTATTCTTGTTTCCAGGTCAGACATTCCCCAGGGGGGCTAAAGGCCCACCTCCCCTTGGTCCTGGTGTTGATGGTCTCAGGGAAGGACCACAAGGAATTCAAGGTCCCCCTGGACCACAAGGACCTACAGGACCACAAGGCCCCGCTGGACCACCTGGCCAGGGTTTGCCTGGGTTACCAGGAAAGCCAGGACCTCCTGGCCCTCAAGGTTACCAAGGAATAGGAAAGCCTGGTATGCCGGGAATGCCAGGAAAACCTGGAGGACCAGGATTTCTGGGGCTAAAAGGTGACCTTGGTCCAAGTGGCATTGCAGGACCAACTGGGCTTCCTGGGCCTGCAGGACTTCCAGGTCCTCCTGGGCTCCCTGGGATTTCTAAATCAGGAGGCCAGGGGCTGCCAGGACAGACGGGTCCATTCGGGGAGCCTGGTCAAAAGGGACCGCCAGGGCTTCCTGGGCCCCCTGGCCAAAGAGGGGACAAAGGAATCGGTATACCTGGTTTGCCCGGGTTGAAAGGACCTGCTGGACCACCAGGTCCACGTGGAAATGTGGGTCTCCCTGGCAATGGTAAACCTGGCCTCAATGGTACACCTGGACAAGCAGGAGTACCTGGAAAACCAGGTCCACCAGGAGAACCAGGACAGGCAGGACCACCTGGTATATCAGGTCAACCAGGACCACCAGGACTGCCAGGGATTGGACAACCAGGAAATAATGGTTTTAGAGGTCAACCAGGACCCCTGGGGGGGAAAGGAGAACCAGGCCCATCTGGTCTACCAGGGAGTCCTGGATTGCCAGGTTATGGTAAACCAGGGTTCCCTGGACCTAAGGGTCACAAGGGACACGCTGGTCTCTCTGGATTTCCAGGACCTAAGGGTGATAAAGGTTACAATGGTCCTCCAGGAGTCATTGGTCCGACTGGTCTCAATGGCATGCCTGGACCACCAGGTCCAATAGGGCTTCCTGGTAGTCTTGGGTTTCCAGGACTAAAGGGAGAAGGTGGTTTAGTGGGTCCAAAAGGAATTCCTGGAATTAAAGGTGAACTTGGACCTCCAGGTCTCCCGGGACAGTCGGGTAGATTTGGAGAGGGTGGACAACCAGGACCAAGAGGTTTTCAAGGGCCGACTGGCCCTAAAGGAGAAGCTGGCACAAGGGGTTTTCCTGGTGTCCCTGGTGGTGCTGGATTAACGGGACCAAGAGGAGAAAGAGGGCAAATTGGAGAGACAGGCCACCAAGGACCACAGGGAATTCCAGGGCTGACAGGACCAGGGGGACCGATTGGACCTCCTGGACTTCCGGGGCAAAAAGGTGAAACTGGGTTGCCTGGTAAACCTGGTTATCCTGGACATGGCAAACCGGGACATTCTGGTCACACTGGTCCTCAAGGAAACCCTGGTCCCAGTGGCCCGTCTGGACTTCCAGGGCTGCCCGGACCACCTGGACCACCCGGTCCCCCAGGACTGCCATCTATATCCCCTGACTTCGGACAGATCCTCCCCATGACCGGCCCGTACAACGGCCAAAGACAAGGCTTCAAGAAGAACGGAGGTGAGATGAGAGGAAACGGCGTGGAGATGCCTTCGTTCACAGCCAAGCTCACAAATCCATTCCCTCTGGTCGGCTCTCCGATCATCTTCGATAAACTCCTGCACAACAGCAACCAAGACTACAATCCTCAAACTGGTATGTTTACCTGCACCATACCAGGGATCTACTACTTCTCCTACCACGTCCACTGCAAAGGCAGTAACGTGTGGGTGGCACTGATGAAGAACAATGAGCCGGTCATGTACACGTATGACGAGTACAAAAAGGGCTTGCTGGATCAGGCATCTGGGAGCGCCGTGCTCCCGCTACGACAAGGAGACACTGTGCACATGCAGCTGCCGTCGGACCAGGCTGCAGGACTTTATGCCGGCCAGTACGTCCACTCCACCTTCTCTGGATTCTTATTGTACCCAATGTGAGATGTAGTCAAGCAAAGGTTGATGAGAATACTACTTCAGGCTGAACGGTACAATGTAGGTGGAGCTCTAGTTTACAATGAGTGGCGGCGGAGTTATGGTTTTTATGGCTACCACATACTTCATTGAATTATTCTTTGTGTTATATGACACTTGTGTTTTTTTCATCAGTTTCAGAAACAGCAGTTCTCACATACTGAGCAATGAGCAGTGAAGTCAACATTTACTCTCACATATCGCAGTTGTCATAATTATCCATCTCTGCTTTCATTGTGCATTTATTCCTATATCCATCCACACACAGTATATCAGTATCCATGACTTGGCTGGAATTATTCCTGGAACAATGAAATGTGGAATTATATTCCTTATTCACTTTTTCAGTTTTTTATTTTTTTTTTTGCTTTACAGTTATAAACTGTACACTGGGCACATATGATCGTATGGGTTTTATCGTACAATGCATTTACTCATATCATAACGTATAGTTCGGTAACACTTTCGGGATCATCTTGTTAAGTTATTGTTGGTCTTTTTTATATTTGTTGGGAAATGCAGCTTTGTCTTTTGAACCATGATTTTATTATTTGATCCAACTCCATGCAATTTGTCAGCACAGAGAAAAAAACAGTGCAGTTTTGACAATTTGGAAGATTTGATTTGTTTGTTTTTCTTTTCTTACGAGTAAATATGAATTATTTGTAATTTATTTGTTTGACTACTGATTATTTTTGGATTGTCCTGTTTTTAAGCAGTTAATCAAGAAATTCATTCCAAAATGCAGAAAATGGCAAACACACAACAAACAATATCTATCTGCACAAGTGTTTCACATTTTTCACACAAGTTGTGTCAATGTTACAGTTTTGGAAAATTACATCCTTTCATTAATTTCTTTTCTTCGGTCAATGTTGCACCACATAAACAAATAAAAAAAACCTTTGCCTTGGGCTGCGTTGCTATGACTGGTGACTTTGAATAAAAAAATACAAAAGTATTTGATGGTCTGTTTTATTGCAGTTGTCCTCTTTTGTGCTTTGATCTCTTTTTGCATTGTGTCGAAAGGACAGACAGCCAAACCTGAAATCCAGGAGAAACATTAAATGGTAAGATGGTAAGATGACAACTGAGAGGAGATAAACCAGAAGAGACATGGAGACCTCCATAAAGACGACCCACTCCTGGTGTAAATACAATTGGGATGAAAACACGCATGTGTATGTTAGTCATAATTCATACATAAAAACGAATTATTTTACATTTTATTTCTGCCAATATATCCATTTCTAAATCTTACACATTGTGCCTTTGATTATAAGTTATTTGCCAACAACTACCCTAATTACTTTTGAGATAAGTTACTCAAACACAGACTAATGTAATTGCAAATAAATGTCTGTTATTGTCAAATCCCCTATGTCAATAAAGCTGTTTTCAAAGTTAGTGAATGTGACCAATCAGTGTTGGGGTTGTCACACTTCCTTTTCCGGTTGGGCATGGAAGTAGCAAGTTAGCATCACATTGCACTCAAGCAAACAAATTAGCGCTTTTCGGGGTTTTATGAGTGTAACGGGATAAAACGTAAGTGCAATGTTTAACTTGTTGATCTTTCCCTTTCATAAAAAGCCAGTTGCTGCCAAGGTAGCTTTTATTTTTGTCCTGAAACCGAGCTGACACCACGTATGAATGACCTATCGTAATCAAATGTTAGCTTGTGTTAGCTTACCCTTCTGTCGGTGTTACGTTCTAATACAGTCCCCGAGGGGGTTTGTAACAAGAAACATAAATACCTACACTCTTGTTCTCACGACACAACGTATCAAACCAGTATATCTGTCTCACTTTTGTCAAATGTCTACGTAGATGTGGCAGGTAAACTGTTTGTTGTACATGTGCTACATGTGGTTGTGCAACACTTCTTCAAAGGTTAAGAAGTGCTGTTCCTGAAAGTGATCCTCCTTAGTTTATTGGCTTCTGTGGGGGTTTTTTATTTAAAAAAAAAAAAGCGTTATATCCTGTTCTTTACTTGCCCCATTTGTGGTCAATGTTCTTATCACCTTTTTATCACACATTATGATTAGAACATTATTAACACAATGAATACATTTATTTTTATACAGTTGGTAAATCTAAATAGCATGGGGCAGCAATGAAAAGTAAAGCGTTTTTTTCAAAGACTGATTTTGATCTTCAATTGTAAGACACATTGATGATCAATAATGGGTAATATGTTTTGCTTCCAGACAAATGTAATGGCTTCTCGAGCAGGTCCGAGAGCAACGGGT
This sequence comes from Chascanopsetta lugubris, assembly GCA_016785325.1. Lineage (NCBI taxonomy): Eukaryota > Metazoa > Chordata > Actinopteri > Pleuronectiformes > Bothidae > Chascanopsetta > Chascanopsetta lugubris. The sequence continues at coordinate 15 of JAFBJT010036550.1, read as the reverse complement.
ACAGACGGCAGTGAC
>JAFBJT010036516.1:14440-26390 GCA_016785325.1 Chascanopsetta lugubris | reverse complement strand
TACGACATTCTATACGCTGCCGTTCTTCTCATCCAAAAACATCAAACACATTTTTTCGATTTTTTCATCCTAAAATTCTAGCAAAATGACATACTTTATTTTTTTTTTCATTCAAAAAACTGAAAATAAGACACTATTTTGCCCTTTTTTCATCCAAAAAGTGGTCAAATACGAATTGGAAAAAAAAACACTATTTTGCCCTTTTTTAATCCAAAAAGTTGTCAAATACGACATTCTATTTGCTGCCGTTTTTTTCATCCAAAAACATCGAACTAATTTTTTCCGATTTTTTCATCGTAAAATTTGCTCAAAATGACATACTTTTTTATGATTTTTTTTCATCGAAAAAGTTGGAAAAAAAGACACTATTTTTCCCTTTTTTCATCCAAAATTGGTCAAATACGACATTCTATACGCTGCCGTTCTTCTCATCCAAAAACATCAAACTATATTATTTTTTAATTTTCATCCTAAAATTTGCTCAAAATGACATACTTTTTTATCTTTTTTTTAATCAAAAAAGTTCAAAATAAGACACTATTTTGCCCTTTTTTCATCCAAAAAGTGGTTGAATAACACATTCTATACGCTGCCGTTCTTCTCATCCAAAAACATCAAACTAATTTTTTCGATTTTTTCATCCTAAAATTCTAGCAAAATGACATACTCTTTTTTTTTTCATTCAAAAAACTGAAAATAAGACACTATTTTGCCCTTTTTTCATCCAAAAAGTGGTCGAATACGACATTCTATAGGCTACCGTTCTTTTCATCCAAAAACATCAAATTAATTTTTTCCGATTTTTTCATCCTAAAATTTGCTCATAATGACATACTTTTTTATGACATATTTCTTATCCAAAAAGTTGAAAATAAGACACTATTTTGCCCTTTTTTCATCCAAAAAGTTGTCAAATACGACATATTAATTTCTGCCAATCTTTCCATTCAAAAACTACGAACTAATTTTATCCGATTTTTTCATAATAAAATTTGTATAACAAAACATAATTTATGTGAATTTTACGATTTTTAGAATGAAAATATCGGAAATAAAAAAAATCATAAAAGAATTTTTTTATACGATTTTTGGTATAAAAATGAGAATAAAATAGTTTGTCGTTTTTGGATGAAAAGAATGGCAGATTACAGAATCTCGTATTTTACCGCTTTTTGCATTAAAAAACGGAATAATATAGTATGTTGTTTTTTTATGAAAAAAATTCATATAACAAAGTATGTCATGTTTTACGATTTTTGGAATGAATAAATCGGAAAAATGTAGTTTGTCGTTTTTGGGTGAAAAGAACGGCAGAGTATAGAATGTCGTATTTTACAAGTTTTCCGATGAAAAAACGGCATAATATATTATACCTTTTTTACACAATTTTATTTATTACGATTTTTGGTATGAAAATCAGAAAAAATGTGTTTGCCGATTTTGGATGAAAGGAACGGCAGAGTTTAATATGTCATATTTGACCAATTTTTGGATGAAAAAAGGGCATAATAGTTTGTCTTTTTTCATTTTTTTCAATGAAAAAAATTTCATAAAAAAGTATATCATTTTTTTCGAATTTTAGTATGAAAAAATCGGAATATATTAGTTTGTCGTTTTTGGATGTAAAGAACGGCAGAGTTTAATGTGTCGTATTTTACCACTTTTTGGATGAACAAAGGGCATAACATATGTCTTTTTTTCAACTTTTTCAAAGAAAAAATGTCATAAAAAGTATGTCATTTTTGCCAAATTTTAGTATGAAAAAATCGGAAAAAATTAGTTTGTTGTTTTTGGATGAAAAGAACGGCAGAGTATAGAATCTAGTATTTTTTTTGCTTTTTGCATAAAAAAACGGAGTAATATAGTATGTTTTTTTTTTATAAAAAAAAGTCTCATAAAAAAGTATGTCATTTTTTACGATTTTTGGAATGAAAAAATCGAAAAAAATTAGTTTGTCGTTTATGGATGAAAATAACGGGTATAGAATGTTGTATTTTGAAAAATTTGGATGAAAAAATTACTTGATAATTTATGTCTCTTTTTACAAAATTTTGGATAAAAAAACTTTCAAAAAAATATATATCATTTTTTATAATTTTTTTGCTATGAAAAAATCTGAAAAAATTAGTTTGTCGCTTTTGGAAAAAAAAACGGCAGAGTGTAATATGTCATATTTTACCACTTTTTGGATGAAAAAACGGCATAATATATTATGTGTCTTTTCATGAAAATTTGCATGAAAAAAATTTCATGAAAAAATATGTTATTTTTTACGATTTTCTGTATGAAAAAATCAGAAAAATTTAGCTTGTCGTTTTTGGATGAAAAGAAGGGCAAAGTATAGAATGTCGTATTTTACCACTTTTTGGATATAAAAAACGGCATAATATAGTGTTTTCTCTGAAAAAAATATCATCAATAAGTATGTCATTTTTTACACATTTTGGAATGAAAAAATCGGAAAAAATGAGTTTTCTGTTTTTGGATGAAACTGACGGAAGAGTGTAATATGTAAAAAAATGGCAAAATATATTATGTCTCTTTTTACAAAATTTCAGATGAAAAAAATGTCACAAAAAAGTATGTTATTTTTTACGATTTTTGGTATGAAAAAATCAGAAAAAATTAGTTTGTCGTTTTTGGATTAAAAGAATGGCAGCGTATAGAATGTCGTATTTTACTAATTTTTAGATGAAAAAATGACATAATATAATATGTTTCTTCTAACAAAATTTAGGATGAAAAAAATTCCGTACATTTTTTTTCATTTTTTACAAATTTTGGAATGAAAAAATTAGAAAAAATCAGTTTGTCGTTTTTTAATGAAAAGAGCAGCAGAGTAAGGAATGTTATATTTTACTACTTTTTGGATGAAAAAATGGCATAATATAATGTGTCTTTTTTTCAACTTCTTCCATGAAAAGATGTCTTAAAAAATCATGTAATTTTTTACAAATTTGTGTGGGGAAAAAAAGGAAAAAAATAGTTTGTTGTTTTTGGATGAAAAGAACGGCAGAGTATAGGATGTTGTATTTTACTACTTTGTGGATGAAAAAAACGGCATAATATAGTGTGTCTTTTTTTCAACTTTTTTTATGAAAAAAATGTCATAAAAAAGTATGTCATTTTTTACGAATTTTGACATGAAAAAATCGGAAAAAATTAGTTTGTCGTTTTTGGATGAAAAGAATGGCCGAGTGTAATATGTCGTATTTTCCCACTCTTTGGATGAAAAAACGGCACAATCTAGTATGTTTTGGGTTTTTTTGGATGAAAAAAATTCTCATTAAAACCTTCCTCTTGTGTTAGGGTCGGCACCGACCCGTTTTAATTTTTAAATGCATAAAAGTATCACATAAATTTGTTAATTGCATCAAGGTTTTTTGACTTTATCAGGAACCTCTATTTCAACAAAGTAAAACAAAAAACAAAAAATATTTTCACTTAATAATAAAATGCTCTGGTTGAAATTATGACCTCTGTGTTGTTAGGGTCGGTTTTGACCCAGTTATAATAACATGATTAAAAAGGAATAATTAGAGCCAAAACTGAAATCATAAGTGCACTGACAGCTGACACACTGACAGCCAGCTCCTCTCCTAATCATGTGAGCTTTAGGGGATTCTCCTTTTGCCTGGTTTTCCAGTATAACTGCACAAAAACAAAACAAACGAAGACGGGGATGTCCAGGCATGTGAGGTGAATTCAATCATTTGAGTGGTCATTTGACTTGCAGAATGCACATTTACACTTTGCAGCATGCCAAAATGAGAAGACGATACAGTGAGCCAAGCTCTGGAACATATTTTTGCTGAAGATGAGGAAGAGGACATAGAGCAGCACAGTGATTCAGATGAGCAGGTTTCTTAGGAGGAAGACAATTTGGAGTATCATCCAGAAGATACAGACACATCTGATGAGTCTGATGAGGAGGTTGCTGGTGCTGAAGCTGCTCTAGTTGAAAGATTCAAGTCCAAAAATGGTAAGATCGTTTGGAGCTTAGTACCTCATGAGGTACATGGCAGGGCAGCTGCTGCAAATGTCATCAAAATGACCCCTGGAATCACAAGGTTTGCTGTGACCAGAGTCAGTGACATCAAGACATGTTTTGAGCTATTTATGCCATTGTCACTAAAGAGAATCATCATCACTATGACGAACCTTGAAGGAAAAAAAAGTCTATGGCGACATGTGGAAAGACATTGATGAGGAAGACCTGGATGCTTTCATTGGTGTTCTTCTTCTTGCGGGAGTGTACAGATCCTGCAATGAGGCCACTGATAGTCTATGGGACACATCGACAGGCAGAAATATTTTCCGGGCAACAATATGCCTTCAAAAATTTTAAATGATATCAAGAGTCCTCGGATTTGACAAGAGAGCAACCAGAGTGACGTCTGACAAGCTTGCTCCCATCAGGGATGTCTGGGAGAAATGAGTGAAGCTCCTTCCACTGATGTTCAACCCAGGGCTGAAAAAAATATTTTTTTGCCCTTTCTTGATCTAAATATATATGGGTCGAAATTGACCCGTAACACCATAGATGTTACTTTAGTTATTGATATTAAAATGAAAAAATAAATGAAACAAATTCATTTAAGAGATGTGTTCTATACCCCTCAGGAATAGTCAGGTAACAACCTTTGATTTATTAATATGATTCTTTTGAGGTTCATTTGACCTTTTTTTTTTTATTGAAATCGAGGGGTATACTGACAAAAAAAAGGCCCAGAGGCCCACACCAAAAGTATTAAAACCAACATTTTCATAGAAAAGGAAGCCTAACAAGGTAACCAAGAAATGAGAAACAAATTCGATGATAACGTATTGTTTTTAGTGTATTTTATAGCTGATTTATTACATGGGTCAAAACTGACCCGTTAACACAAGGGATGATGACAGAAAGCTAACACAAGAGAAAGGTTAAAAAGTCATTTTTTACGAATTTTGGTTTTAAAAAAATTCGGAAAAAATTAGTTTGTCGTTTTTGGATGAAAAGTACCGCAGAGTGTAATATGTCTTATTTTACCGCTTTTTGGATGAAAAAACGGCAGAATTTGTTATCTTTTTTTTGGATGAAAAAAGTGCCATAAAATTTTGTGAAAAAGTATGTCATTTTTTATGAATTTTGGTGTGAAAAAATCGGAACAAATTAGTTTGTCGTTTTTGGATGAAAAGAACGGCAGAATGTAGAATGTCGTATTTGACCACTTTTTGGATGAAAAAACGGCATAATATATTATGTCTTATTTCACAAAATTTTGTAGGAAAATATTTTCACAAAAAGTATATTCTTTTTTATGATTTTTGATATGAAAAAATGGGAAAACATTAGTTTGTCGTTTTTGAATGAAAAGAACGGCAGAGTATAAAATGTCGTATTTTATCACTTTTTGGATTAAAAACGGAATAATATATTATGTCTTTTTTATCAAATTTTGTTTGGAAAAAAATGTCAATAAAAAGTATGTTATTTTTTCCATTTTTTGGTAAGAAAAAATCGGAAGAAATTAGTTTGTTGTTTTTGGATGAAAAGAATGGCAGACTTTAATATGTCATATTTTACCAATTTTGGGATGAAAAAACGGCATAATATATTATGTCTCTATTTACACATTTTTGGATGAATAAAATTTCGTAAAAAAAGAGGCCTTTTTTAAGATTTTTGGTGTGAAAAAATCGGAAAAAATTAGTTTGTCATTTTTGAATGAAAAGAACAGCTGAGTATAGAATGTCGTATTTTACCACTTTTTGGATGAATAAACGGCATAATATATTATGTCTCTACACATTTTTGGATGAATACAATTTTGTACAAAATACGTCATTTTTATGAATTTTGGTACGAAAAAATCAGAAAAAATTTGTTTTGTCGTTTTTGTATGAAAAGAACGGCAGAGTATTGAATGTCGTATTTTAGCGCTTTTTGGAAGAAAAAACGGCATGATATAGCATGTTTTTTTATGAAAAAAGTCTCATAAAAAAGTATATAATTTTTTACAATTTTTGGTATGAAAAAATCGGAAAAAATTAGTTTGTCGTCTTTGATGTAAAGAACGGCAGATTGTAATATGTCGTATTTTACCAGTTTTTGGATGCAAAAACAGCATGATATAGTATGTTTTTTTGTTTGTTTTTTTTAATGAAAAAAAGTCTCATAAAGGTCTGCTCGCTTTCTCTGCTTGCTCTCTCTGCTTTTTGTTCCAGGGTTCCCGTTTCCTGCTCTAGGTCCCTCCTCCCTGCTCCAGGCTCCCGCTTCCGTTCCTGTTCATACCATATCCACCATCCGAAGTTAAGTGTTTTGCTGCCTCGCACTCACACCATTCATTCCGACCCGGGTGCTAATTAGCCTAGCCTAGCCTAGCCTTAACCACTCACTCACTCCCCTCCTCTCTCATGTGTTCTGTGCTCGATCTTTAATTATTCCTCAGCCTCATTTAGCAATAATGGTACGTGTATTAAATGTAGTGTGTTTTCCGACATGGAGGCGAGGATTAGTCAGCTAGAATCCCGGCTCTGCACTGTCGAAGCTAGGCCCGTAGCAACTAACGTTAGCCTTCCCCCGCTAGCAGATGCGAGCCCAGTAGCAACAGCAGCAGCAACCGCAGCAGCCACCGCTACAGTACAGATAGTTTCAGCCCCCCCAGCAGTTCCCGAGCAGCCGGGAAACCAGGGTGACTGGGTAACTGTCCGTGGCAGGAAACGTAGTTCTATTCCGAAGCCCCCGGCTAGCCACCAGCCGGTTCACGTTTCCAATTCATTTTCCCCACTCAGCGACACACCGGTTGAGGAAACGACTCTAGACGACTCTATTTTGAGAAACGTGAAGTTTGCGACACCAGCGACCACAGTCAGATGTATCCCTGGGGCCAGAGCAGGTGACATAGAGGCTTATCTCAAACTGCTGGCTAAGGATAATCGTAAATTTGGTAGGATTGTAATTCACGTCGGCAGTAACGACACCCGGCTACGTCAGTCGGAGGTCACTAAAATTAAAGTTGAGTCGGTGTGTACATACGCTAAAACAATGTCGGACACTATGTTTTTCTGGACCCCTACCCAATACAACCAGTGATGACATGTTTAGTCGCATGTTGTCATTTACCCACTGGCTGTCAAGGTGGTGCCCTAACAATAATGTGGGCTTCATTTCTAACTGGCAGAGTTTCTGGGGAAAACCTGGTCTAATTAGAAGGAATGGCATTCATCCCACCCTGGATGGAGCTTCTCTCATTTCCAGGAACATGGCAAAGTTTATTAGAGACCAAACCTGATAGCAAAGTTTATTAGAGACCAACCCTGACAACAAAGAGTCCAGACCAGGATACAGAGTAGCAGTCTTACACGCTTCTCTGTGCTTCCTTTAGATAAATATGAATACACATCTAAGATAGACACTGTGCCTGCTTTTAGAGCTCCTTACCTAAATGAATCACAGAGAAACAGGACAGGAGTAGTTCATAATAATCTCAAAAAAATTGACACAAGGACAGTTCCAGAGCCCAAAACAAATAAAAAGATTAAATGTGGCCTATTAAATATTCGATCTCTCAGACATTTAATAAATGAGCACCATTTTGATCTGCTCTGCTTAACTTAAACATGGCTTCAAGTAGACGATTATGTATATATAAATGAAGCAACGACCCCACCCACATTAATGCCCACATCCCTAGAGGTAATGCCAGAGGTGGAGGGGTTGCAGCAATACTTAACCCTGACCTTTTATTCATCACTCGACCAACAGGAAATTCTAAATCATTTGAGTATCTAACTCTTAGTCTGTTAGACCCACCCATCAAACAAAATAACAGACTCCTTTTAATTACCCTATAACGCCCACCTGCCCCCTACTCTGAATTCTTAAGTGAATTTCCAGAATTTCTGTCCAAATTAGTTCTCTGTTCTGATCTTTTAAAGCACTGCTTGACTCAATTGGCTTCAAACAGCAGGTAAACAAACCAACCCACCGTTTTAACCACACACTTGATCTCATTCTGACGTGTGGCTTTGAAATCCATAACTTATTAGTGTTTGACTATAATCCCCTACTGTCTGACCTCTGTCTGCTCTCTTTTGAATTTTCAATCTTAAATGTTACTGAATTAAAACAGAAATGTTATTACGGTCCCTGCTTATCAGACAGCTCAGTTCAAGAATTTAAAGAAGGGCTCCCATCCGCCATTCAGCCATGTGTCAGTTCAGCAGATGGAGACTATAAAAATGTCTCACACGGCTCAATAACCTAGTTGACAGCACAAGCTTAGTATTACAAATGGCCATAAATGCTGCTGCCCCTCTGAAAAAGAGGGTTGTCACTACAAAAGAAGTTAGCTCCATGGTACAATGCTCAAACTCAAGCCTTAAAACTCAAAACACGGAGGTTAGAGAGAACATGGCATTGTATATACCAACTAGACTCCTTAAAGAGGCCCTCCCACAAATTGGTAGTACTACATTAGACCAAATTAATATTTTGTTACAGAGTGGCTATATCCCACAGGCCTATAAAGTAGCAGTAATCATACCATTACTTAAAAAGCCCACCCTTGACACTGGCATCCTAGCAAACTACAGCCCAATTTCTAATCTTCCTTTTATATCAAAGATTTTAGAAAAATCTGTAGCAGCCCAGTTGTGTGATCACCTGCATAGCAATAATTTATTTGAAAAGTTTCAGTCTGGATTTAGAATCCACCATCGCACAGATCCACCATAGCACTATTATAAAAGGGTAACAGATGATATTCTCATGGCCTCTGAAAAAGGACCTGTTTCTACACTGGTCCTGCTAGATCTCAGAGCAGCATTTGATACCATAGACCATGAGATCCTATTGCGTAGAATGGAACATGATGTTGGGATTAGAGGAACGGCACTTGCCTGGTTTAAATCCTACTTATCAGACAGATTTCAGTTTATTAATGTAAATGAGGAATCCTCCGTACGCACTAAAGTTAACTATGGAGTTCCACAAGGTTCCGTACTCGGTCCAATTCTCTTTACTCTATGCATGCTGGCATTAGGCAACATTATCAGAAATCATAATGTAAATTTTCACTGGTATGCAGATGACACCCAGCTATACTTATCCGCAAGGACTGATGACCCAAACCATTCGATTAAACTCCAGGATTGTCTTAAAGACATTCAGATATGGATGACCCAGAACTTTCTACTTCTTAACACAAAAGAGGCAATAACCCTAGATGGTCCCCTGTTCTACTGTGAGGAACCTGGGAGTTTTATTTGACTAGCACTTATCATTTGACCAATATATTAAACAGAGATATCTAGAACAGTCTTCTACAAGCTGCGCAACATTAAGACAATCAGAAAAATCCTATCCTGACAAGACTCCGAAAAACTAATTCATGCCTTTATAATTTATAGGCTGGATTACTGTAACCCTTTCATGTCAGGATGTCCCAGTAGATCCCTGAAAAGCCCCCAGCTGGTCCAGAACGCTGCAGCTCGCATACTGACTGGAACCAGATGGCGAGATCATATTTCTCCCGTCTTGGCATCCTTACACTGGCTCCCAGTAAAATGTAGAATTGATTTAAAAATCCTACTTCTTACGTACAAGGCCCTAAATAATCAAGTCCCGTCCTACATTAGAGAATGTATCACTCCCTACCATCCAAATAGATCACTTGATTTAATTGATCAAATTGATTTAAATTTGATTACTCCGCTCTCTAAATTCAGGCCTACCGCTTGTTCCCAGAATTAATAAAAGTAGACCAGGTGGTAAAACTTTTAGCTACCGAGCTCCTCTCCTGTGGAACCAGCTCCCACTCTCAGTTCGAGAGATCGAGCGCAACGATCTTCCACTGAACAGGACAAAGCCAAGACGGTGAGTGATCTGGCGGTGGGTCCTGAATGTGCGAGCAAGCTATGATGAACCCAGAGATCTAAATGGACTTAAACCAAAACAGACTCAAACATTTAATCATTTACATTTAAAATGTGTGTATTGTCATTGAACATTCTATGTAACATCTATGTCACATCTGTCCATCCTGGGAGTGGATCTTTCACCTGTGACTCTCCCTAAGGTTTCTACCTTTGCTTTTTTTTTCTTGTTAAAAGGGTATTTTGCCTGGTACTTTTTCCTGACCCTTGCTGAGGGTCAAAGGACAGAGGATGTTACCCACCCTGTGAAGCCCTGTGAGACAAACTATGATTTGTAAATGCGGGCTATATAAATAAAATTTGATTTGATTTGATTTGACCTCCAGAGGTGAAGTTGCATGTTGTATCCATCACCTCACCCTCACCTTTCTGAACATGCAGTAGAAGCTATGGTAGAATTCAGTTGTCATTAAAACTCAAAAGATGTTTAGTACGACCACTTTTACTAGTGTAAGAATATGGCGGCCTCCATCGCAAGGACCCCCCTTCTCATGTAAATATATACGAATGGGCTCATTTAAGTTTAATGGAAAAAAATAAAACATTTACGTGATTATAAATGCATGAACATGTCATTATGTAATTGATTTATAATCTAGTGACAAAATGACTGAAATCTGACACACTGCACCTTTAACACTTGCAGCAAGTGCTCTTTTTTTACTACACCCACAAACTGTACTTTCTCCTTGCATATTGTATTGGACACCACAGTGCAACTCATGATCACGTTGATGATCAAGTTTTCAGATCACTGTAGACCTATCAGGTGTATAAGTGTTAAAGGGGGAATTAGGGAATGAATGGGGATAATGTTGAATGGGGACAAGACTGGAGGTATAGTCAGTTCTGTGAGCTATTATGGCTCTCACCTGCCCCATTTGTTATAACTAAGCTATTGATCAATCAGCATTCTGTCTATTGGGTTGATCCAAAGGGGCTGAAGGACAATTGGTTACAGGTACAAGGTATGATGGAAGGCTTGGCTGGCTTCCATCAACCTGACACCAAGTTTCCTGTGGATTGTCTGGAAGGCCGCGCAGGCAACGGCGAGAGAGGACGCAGAAGTGGGGCTACAGCTCTGGCCTCTTGCTGAGGATAAGGAAGCAGCCACGCAAACCACCTATTTGGAGCCTTTATCCATCCAAAGCCAGATCCACAGTCCATAAAACGGACTACCTGGAATAAAAACTTGCCAGGAATCACTAAATTTGTGACAGTGGAAAGCTATTCATAAGGGAGACTGTTAAACTTCTCAAGTTTGCATAGGTCTCATCCAGGATGGTGACGAATCTGCATTTAGACAGGAGGTCGAGCAGCTCGTTCTCTGGTGCAGCTGGACCAACCTGGAGCTGAACATGTTCAAGACAGTGGAGATGACAGTGAAATGCAGGAGACAGCCCTCATCACCACTCCCCCTCACCATCAGCAGCAGCCCTGTGGCTGCCCTGGACTCATCTAAATTCCTGGGAACCACAATCTCCCGGGACCTGAAGTGGGAGGTGAACATCCACTGCATTCTGAAGAAGTCCCAGCAGAGAATATACTTCTTGCATCAGCTGAGGCGACACGGTCTGGCTCAGGAGCTGCTGATCCAGTTCTATACAGCGGTCATCCAGTCTGTCCTGTCCACCTCCATAACAGCATGGTTTGCAGCAGCCACACAGAAGGACAGGAACAGACTGCAGCAGACTGTGAGGGCTGTTGAGAGGATCATCGGAGCCCCCCTGCCCTCAGTCTAGAACTGTATGTGTCCAGGACCAGAAAGAGGGCAGGGAACATCACTCACCCTGGATTTATTCTGTTCTCCCCCCTCCCCTCTGGCAGGCGCTATGGAGCCCTGCGCTGAACTGTCTGCACCTGCTCTCACCTGTACAGTCATTAACATTTACAGGACATTTAGTCCAACTGCACTAACTGAATTTGGACATTTTGGTTTTGCACAGAACCTTATATTTGCACTGACTGTACTCTCTCTCTCTCTCTCTCTCTCTCTCTCTATATATATATATATATATATATATATATATAT
>JAFBJT010036516.1:0-14425 GCA_016785325.1 Chascanopsetta lugubris | reverse complement strand
AGAGAGAGAGAGAGAGAGAGAGAGAGAGAGAGAGAAATATATGTATAGATATTTGCAGTATATATGTATTGTATTACAAAATGCAAGGGCTGTGATATGACAACAGATTGTGGTATATAGCTAGCAAAGGGGCTCAACTGCTTCATTGCTTGCTTAGAGTTATCACAGCTGCACCAAGTAGCCTTGTCTCCATCAAGTTCCAGCCTCCCTTCACTCATTGTAGAGGAGCACGACATGAGGCGGGTGCTCTTGGCAGTAAACCCCTGGAAGACTGCTAGCCCAGCTGGAGTACCTGGAAAGGTGCTCAGAGCATCTGACCACCTGCTCACACCCATCTTTTACAAGATTGTCAGCCTTGCCCTCGCCCAAGTAGTCATCTCCCTCTGCCTAAAATCAGCCACAATCATGCCGATGCCCAAGAAGTCCCCCAGAGACTATGCCAACACGCCCATAATTATAAAGTGCGTCAAGAGGCTGGTTCTTCAGAACATCAAAGACTTCCCACCTTTAACCATCAGCAGTTTGCATATGGGGCTATCAACAGAAGACACCATTATCATAGCTCTCTCTTCAACTTGCTGAGCCACCTGGAACAACAGTAGAGCTATGCAAGGAGACTCTTTGTGGACTATAGCTCAACATTCAACACAATCAATCATTGAGACATTTCGACCGCAAAATTGACCACCTTAGGCCCCCCTCTCACATGTGTCTGTGAGACTTGGCCCCCACTTGTCCTCCACTCGCACACTGAGCACAGGCTTCCCTCAAGGCTGTGTGCTGAGGCCCCTCCTACACCTACGACTACAGACCAGCACACAGAAACAACAGCATCTTCAAATTTGCAGACGACACCACAGTGGTTGGTCTCATCACAAAGGGAGATGAGACTGCCCACAGAGAGGAGGCCCAGAGATTAACAGAGAGGTGTTCAGTGAACAATCTCTCACTGAACACCACAAAAACAAAGGAGATCATCGTGGACTTCATGATGATGAGAACTCACCCTGTGTCCCTTTTCATTGAGGGTGAGCGTGTGGGGGAAGTCCAGACTACTATGTTTCTTGGTGTTCTCATCTCTGCTGACATCTCCTAGACAGAAAACATCACAGCTGTCATCAAGAAGGCCCAGCAGCGACTACACTTTCTGAGCGTCCACAGGAAGAACAACCTGAACACCAAACTGCTGGTACCTTCGATCGCTCATTCATTATTACAGCATGGTCTGGTCACTGCACTGAGGCAGACAGGAAGAGGACAATTAAAGTTGCCTGGAAGATTGTTGGTTGCCCGCTCCACCAGAGCAGAGAACATTCAGATGTTCAACCTGTTGCCCTCTGGCAGGTGCTACAGGTGGATCAAGACAAAAATAGACAGACTAAAAAACAGTTTCTTTCCCAGAGACAAAACCACTCTGAACTCACATAAACTGACACACACTGTGTCAAAAAATAGTAACAATTAAAAGGAACACTATTTTGTTTCCAGCAACATCACGGTTAAAAAGTTCCCAATTAGTCTGCACAAAATTCCTACAAAGATGACACTCTGTGCTCAAGTAATTTTTAATGCCTTTTTAAAAGGTATACTGTTTTATACCAAATCAAAAGGTACTGTTCCTTTTAATTGCTGCCATTGTTTTGACATTTATTGAAGAGCTGGTGGATAAAAGTATATCTTTGTACAGTCAATGAATGCAAATTTGTCTCTGAATTCTGGATGACGACCAGCTGGCAGTGCTTCATCACTGCATCTCACAACTACATTTACATACAGGTTCGGTAATTACATCAATGATCAGCTGTGAATAGACCTTTATTGCCGTTTATACATAGTACAAAGGAAATTGAGAGAGCAACTCTTTTTAAAGTGCAAATAAACACAGGAAAAACAAAAACAAATTTACAAAATCATAGCAGACATATACAGTACTCATATACAGCCTAATAGAATTAAACATGGTGTCTCTCACCTGAACCCAGAATGGGAGCTTTTTCCACAAGAGAGGAGCCTTTACCTCAAGGTTCTCCCCCTCATTCTATTCTTCCTCACTCTAGGTGGGTCTAAGTAATCCTGAATTTAGTGAGTGAATGTGATTTTATGGGACAGTATGGTGTTCCATATCAAGTACCTTTTATTGTGGTATAAAACAGTATACCTTTCTTAAAAGGCATTCATAATTACTTAAGTGCAGAGTGTAATCTTCTTGGGGCTTTTGTGCAGACCGATGGTGAGCATTTTAACAGTGATGTTGTTAAATCATAGGTTCAACTTAAAATTGTCCTTTTCATGAAAGTGTATAGTTAGAGCATCATCAGCTGAGCCACGAGCTACCCCTTAGTTCTGCTGTTACTGGCTTAGATTGTGGGGGGAAATGTTTGTCTCTGTGGTCATGTATAAAAATGCATGAGGCTCAATTAAAATATGTCTAGATAAATTTATGTTTTCTTTCTGTAAAGATCTGAGGTATCCGGTGGAACGACAGTTGGTGAACTGTCGGACTGTGCAGAAAACTGCACAGTGCCATCACTCCTGAATCCTGCACATCATTTTCAGTCAGATCCAGTTCTGTCAGATGGTCAAGTGAGCTGAGGCCAGAAAAGAACAGCTCGTCTCTGTCACACCGCTCTTCTCCAACCTGAATCAAGGAGCAAGAGTGCTTCACAACAAGAAATGGTTAAACGCTTGTAGAGAATACATCAATAATACATACATAATAATACACAATGTATTGTAATAGAGCTAAAACAATTCTAATCACAAATTTAAGACTATGCTAAGACTTATGTAAAAGAAATATTTAAGCTGTAGAAGACAGAAAGTATCTCAAACATTCTTAATTCAACAGATGGCACATTATCAATCTTAAAGTCCTAATGATGTGATCCTGGCACCCAGCCCAATTGTGAGGAACCATGACATTATGTGTGACTGCATGATATTTTTTGACCAACATATAAACACAGGTCTCTAGGTCAGCCTTGCTCCACCTTTAAAAAACTATTAACATTGGACATGTCCTGTTTTATGGTGATACAAATACTAGTGAGAGAGATGAGAAACTACTACATGCATTTGTTCCAATTTATTGTCAGGAGATCCTGGTAAGTCAACCACTTGAATCATATTAGTTCTGTTTATATGAGGCCAGACTGTCAGGGGAAATATAAATAATGGTAATATTGAATCACGCTCTATGTGTGTACACTTCAAAAACAGTAACAGACAAGTTAGTGAACTGACTTCAGAGTATTCAGTCGACATTCAGGACTCTGCACAAAACCACACAGCTTCTCCACTCCGGAATCCTGGAGACTGTTGGACCCCAGATCCAGTTTCGTCAGATGGGAAGGGTTGGACTTCAGAGTTGAGCCCAGATGAGAGCAGCTGATCTCTGACAGACCGCAACTGCTCAAACTGAGTAAGAAAAGAGGAAAGAGGACTGCCTCTTGGGCAGTTTTGATCCCTCAGGTGGCCCATTTCAGAATCTTACAGCTCTAGTGTCATGAACTTGTCCAGCAGCTGCACAGTGAAGAACAAGTCATTTCATGTGACTCACTCAAAAAACAGGTCTCTAAGTTGGTGAACAGCCTTCAGCTGGTCCAAAATGCTGCAGTACAAGTGCTGACAGGAGATATACAGATTATATTAGTCTATATTGCCCTACAATGCTTCATGTAAAAGTAAGAATGGAATCGAAACTCCTGCTGGTCCTTCACAAAGAGGGCCTATTTGTGACAGGCTTTGTACATAAATACAAATAGGCCCTATCATATACTCTAGAACTTATTGTTCTGTAATGTCCCAATAGAGTCCTTTCTAAAAAAAAAACTCACTTGTAGTTAATAGTGCATTTAAGAGTAGAATCTGAGGTAGAGGCCTTCAGTTTCCAGGCTCCTTTCCTATGCAACCAGCTCCATTCTGGACTTACGAGACACCATCCTTAAAACCAGGGTTCAACATAAAACCTTCATTTTTGATCAAGCTTATGATATTGCTGAATTGGCAGTCCCCTGAACCACCCCTGACACTGCTGAAGGAGGTCCCTGTCTGTGGCCATTTATAAAATAAATAAGGTTGAATTAATTGGAATAACTTTTGTATACACTCTGTATAGGTATACAATCTACAACAGATATTTAGCAAACTGACCACAGGAATTTTGGGTTCTCCAGATATCTACACAGCTCTTTCACTCCTGAATCCTGGAGATTATTACTGCTCAGATCCAGGTCTCTCAGATGTGAGGGGTTGGACATCAGAGCTGAGGCCAGGGGAAGACAGCTGTTATGTGTCACATGGCAACAGCATAAAATGAATTGCGAAGAAAACACAACTGAAAATCAAACTAATTTCATGTGCCAAAATAACTGACTTTGACTGAACATAACTGTGGCTAAGGATAAAAAAAATAAACCAAAAATATGTGTGCAGTGATGGCCGGCTAGCTGCAGCGCAGATCATATCCAAGGATACTCAGTCAAACAGTCCCTGTGAACTTGACATTTTGAATAGGCTTTTTTACAGTGAGGCGTTGATATGAGGTTTATATCAATGCATCAGTGAGGCTATTTCTATGGTTTGTCTTATAAACCATAGAAATAGTCTCAGTAATCATATCAGAAAGGTGCTGTTTAACAAAGCTTTGCCCCTGGTCAATTTGGCACCAGATACTCACACACACACAGACATGTGAGCTCACTACCATCAGCCGACAGGGAGCGCTCGTCAGAAAATATGTGGCATCAACCACCTGTTAATGGTGGTTTACCCTGGTCGGGTGCGGGTGGGTACAAGCATGACAGTTCCGGGTGTGGGTGGGCACAGACCTCTAACACAGGCCCGAACAAGTTGAAGGACATTAGAGGTAAAGTATGATTCATCAACAGATATCCATATATGTCCACATATGCTGTCAAAAGGAAAATGTTGGATAAGGTCAATTTAGAGGTGTTTTCACCTCATTTATCAGGTTATGTTCATACATACATTATGTGTTGTCCTGATCAAGATGCAAAAAATGACTTCAGCATGATTTTGTCCTGCAAGTCTAGTACTTAGGAAATCCAAGAACACAAATCTGCTCAGATATTTCAAATACAATTCATTTTGATTGAAATAAATAAACTTAAATTATCTATCAGATTCAATTAGGTTATATCAAATTATATGACTTAGATAAATTGTGTATTCCTATCAACAATGGTAACAGACAGTGAATTGACTTCAGTCTTTAAACAACAGCCTGGATGCTGTAGATAATGGCACAGTTCTTTCACTCCTGAATCCTGGGGATTATTGAAGCACAGATCTAGCACAATCAGATGGCAGGGGTTTGACATCAACGCTGAGGCCAAATAAAAACAGCTGGTTTCTTAGAGACCACAGTCAGACAACCTGCAGAGAGAAAATAAAATCATGGTGACTCTTTGTCGTCCAGATAATCATGTCACAAAATGTGTATACATATTCATGTACAAAACATGCAGTTGGCTTCAGTCTGATAGTATCAGAGCAGATATGATCTAGTTAATTCAAGTGATTTTCTTCTCCCTATGATTTGCCTTTGAAGATGTTTGTCCAGTTAAGAAATGTTAGTTGACCAAATCCCATTTGTTATGTTTATTTAAAAAATATATTCTATTTTTGAGTTGGAGGAGTGCTCAATCTGCAGCTACTGCACAGAGCAATTTCACATTTATTGTTCACTGACTAATAGATTTACCAATTCAGGGAGTCTATATTTCTATAATGAATTAGCTGTAGCCCTCATGTTGCCTAAAAACATACAGAGATTTTTTTAGAACAGTGTATTAGAAAATGAAATCTATTTGGATCAGTCATGTCATTGATCATGTCTTGACTAACCAAGCCTTTGTGCAGTTCCTCACAGCTGGAATCAGTCTCTGTCTTACTTCCTCAGATGTGTTGTACTTGTAAAGGTCTAATGTATCCACAACCTTACCTGACATCAGCAGCATATAGGCCAGAGCTGAGCAATGGATCTCAGAGAGTTACTTCTTTGATTTGGTTTCTGACTTCAGGTGCTCTTGAATCTCATTGTGTCATTCATCTCCATCAAACAGTGGAAGATGTTGATGTTTCTGTCAGGTGAGACATTGTACACGTTCATTTTCTTCAGGTTGTCAGTGACTCTTGTGATGGTTTTTAGACTGTTGTCTGTCTGACCCAGCAGACCTCCTAAGAGTCCCTGGTTTGACTCCAGACTGACGCCATGGAGGAATCGAACAAAGAGGTCTAGGTGACCATTTTCACTGGTGAGAGATACCTCCATGGCTCTCTCCAAGAATTGATCCAGAACTGAATAATCACCTTGTATTCTCCAAAATTCACTCAGAGAATTTTCTAAGAAATCCTCCATGACCTCTGTGATCCTGTTGGTGTGACAGTCGAAGAAGTAGACTGCAGCCAGAAACTCCTGAATGCTCCGATGAACAAAGCAGTAGACTGCCTTCTGGAAGATCACACACTCTCTTTTGAAGATCTCTGTACTACATCCTGAGTACACTGAGGCTACTGTGACATCTAGATCACAGTGCTAAAGGTCTTCTTGGTAAAACATGATGCTTCCTTTTTGGAGATATTCAAATGGCAGCCTCCCCAGCTTCTGAAGAACTTCACTGTCAGCCTTTGTGAGCTCCTGTGGACTGGTCTCGTGTCCCTTATCATACTTGTTTTTATTCCTTTTTATCTGAACCAGCAGGAAGTGCGAGTACAGGTCAGTCAGTGTCTTGGGCAGCTCTCCTCTCTGGTCTGTGGTCAACATGTCCTCCAGAACTGTAGCACTGATCCAGCAGAAGACTGGGATCTGACACATGATGTGAAGGCTCTTGGATGTTGTGATGTGTGAGATGATTCTGCTGAACAGCTCTTCATTTCTGAATCTCCTCCTGACGTACTCCTTCTGGGCATCAGTGAAGCCTCGCTCTTCTGTTACTTACTCTTCTGGAGGTTATCCAGACTTGAGCTGAGGGAAGCAGATCCCCCGGATGAGGTTTGTTAGAAGTAGACTTATTGATGATTCCTGTGTAACATTAGACACAACCTTCCTGTTAATGAAATCCAGAAAAAGTCGGCTTTCGTCAAAGCCATCAAAAATGAACAACCGTTTACAAAGAGCAAGGTTGACTGCTGTGACTTCCTGTAATGTTGGATGGAAAACATGAAGCAACCTGAGGAGACTGAATTGCTCGTCTATGACCAGGTTCAGCTCCCTGAATGAGAACAGAATCAGCAGACCAACATCTTGGTTTTCCAAACTCTGCCCAGTCCAGAGTGAACTTCTGCACAGAAAAGGTTTTTCCCACACCAGCGACTCCACTGGTCATGATGACTCTGCTGCTGCTCTGCTGCTCAGTTAAGACTTGAAAGATCTGGTGACAGTTGATTGGAGTGTCATGGAAGCTCTTCATCTTGGAAGCCCTCTCAAGCTGTTTCACCTAATGTTGAGAATTAACCTCTTCACTCTGGCCCTCTATGATGTAGAGCTCAGTAAATATAGTTTTGAGGAGGATTCGTCTTCCTGCTTCAGTCACATGCTCACATCTCCTCTTCAGACTCATCTTGTGTTGGTCTAAAACTTCCTGCAGACCACGATCTGCTCAAAGACAAGCTACAATTTCACATGAGACATCAAGAATCTGAGGATCTGCCATATCTTTTCATCATATTTATAAAATCTAAAGGTTTGTGTTTCACAATCTTTTAAATTAGTCAATATTATGCAACTTTTCACCCATTCGCAATACCTCACAGAGGTCCAAACTAAGTCTTGAATGAGCCACTGCATTCTACTACATGTGGCTCAGTCACATGCTGGGGGGTATGAAGACAGCCTCCACGTGGCACCCTCTGTGAGTAGCTATAGGGTAGTTGCAAGGTTGCATGCCCTATAAGTGAAACCTATGTCTTCAACACGTCTATGGACCCCAGACCCCAGACGGACCCCAGCGCTAGCGCTAGCACTCCTCCAGCTCACAACCGCCAAGACCACCATCCTTGAGCAACTGGCCAACAGGAATGATGTGACTGTGATCACCCTGCAGGAGACCCATGCGGAAAACAGAAACATTCGAAAGGCCCCTGGGTATACACTGGCCGGACACACCACTGACAAACATCACAGCATCGCCACCTTTGTCCGCAACGGTATGGCCTGGTCAGCTGCAGGACAATCCCCAGAGGGCGCAGAGGTAGAATGTATCGCAACCAAAGTGCAAGACATTAACATCGTCAACATCTACAAACCACCTCCAAGTAGATTGGTCCCATCAACACTCCCAGATGTCCCAGCCCCTGCCGTGTACACTGGCGACTTCAACAGCCATCATACCGACTAGGGGTACAGCAGATCCAACACTGATGGTGACTCCCTGGCAGACTGGGCCTAAACGGCTGATGCGACATTCCTCGACGACCCAAAGGAGCCCTGCACCTTCTACTCTGCACGCTGGAACAGTTACACTAACCCAGGCTTAGCCTTTGCTAAATGGCCCAGCAGCCAGTCACTTCCAGAGAGACACATTCTGGACATGTTTCCCCGGCCACACCATCAGTCATCCCTCATCACCATCCCATCTGTGGTCCAGCCTGTGCAAGGAAGGGATGCCAAGAGATGGAACTTCCAGAAAGCTAACTGGGAGCGCTTCACTCAACACGTGAACAGGGCAGCTGCTGGTCTACCAACCTCGTGCTCCAACAACCTGAATGAGGCATACGAGTCATACTGTAAGATGCTTTTGACTGCTGCCAAGAAGAACATCCCCCAAGGCATCCGCAAAGCCTACGTCCCCTGCTGGGATGATGAATGTGAAAACCTACTTCGCACCCATGCAGAAGCACAAAACACCGAGGACAGGGATAAAGCAGTAGACGAGCTCTTCAGCAGGCTGAACGACAAATGCAGGCAAAGATGGACAGAGAATGTGGAATCAATTCACATTCAAGCCGCCGAGCGTGGCAGACCCTGAACAAGCAAACAGGAAGGTCACCAACCCCAGCACAGTGCCCCATCACTGCAAATTCCATCGTATCGCTACTGCCGAGTAATGGCCGGTTCCCTAACGCCGCTAAGGCCTCCACCAGATCAACATCTACAAGAGTCCATGAGTTGCTCAGGGCTCCAGGATATGACTCTGATCTATCCATGGACTTCATGGTACAAGAAATGGAGCAGGCCATCCACTGCCTGAAGACTGGCAAGGCACCAGGCATAGACGGTATCCATGCAGAGTATATAAAACACCAAGGGAAGAATGCAACAGATTGGTTCCGCTCTTTCCTCTCTGCATGCCTCCGCCACCTAAAGCTGCCAAAGATCTGGCATTGTGCAAAGGTGATTGCCCTGCCAAAGCCGAACAAGCCGAGCAACGACCCAAAGGGATACAGGCCGATGTCAATGCTCTGTATCCCATTTAAACTCCTGGAATGCCTCATCCTGGCTCGCATCACCCCAGTGATCGACCCCCAGCTGCCCAAAGAACAAGCTGGCTTCCGAAGCGGCAGGTCAACAACTGACCAGGTAACCCTCCTGTGCCAAGACATCGAGGACAGCTTCCAGGCAGGGGAGAAGGCTGGTGCCGTCTTTCTTTTCTTGCCTATGATAGTGTCTGGCTACGTAGGTTACACCTGAAGCTACTGGAGACCCTCCCAGATAAGCACATGGTGAGCTTTATAATGGAGACACTAAGCAACTGCAGCTTCCGACTTCTGACCAACAACGGCCAAAGCAGCAGGATGAGAAAGCTCAAGAACAGCGTCCCAGAGGGCTCGGTGCTGGCTCCCACGCTTTACATCCATGACCTACCTCCAACAACATCTAGGAAGTACGGTTATTGTTAAAAATCATGTTGCTCATGGCTACGAAACGACGTAGGACACTGCACATCTCCACCGAGGCCCTGGTCTTTACCGCTGCTGAGTACTATGCCCCAGTCTGGAGCCGCAGTCCCCATGTCAGAAAGGTCGTCACTGCCCTCAATGATGCCTTACGCACGGTCTCTGGATGCCTACGAGCCACCCCAACCTACCAACTACCTGTCCTAGCTGGAATCGCCCCAGCCGAGGTCAGACGGAAGGGAGCCACACTGGCTCTTGCATCACGGAGAGACCGCAAGCAGCTTAAATCCCGGCGTCCCTTCGCTATGCATGCCCAGGAACTGCTCAGGACCACACCAGTTGACACCAGCAGAGCTTCCTGGGTCAAGGCAAGGTGGAGGGAAAAGTGGAGAGAGGCAATCACTATGCCCTCATCAGACACACGCATTTGATACTAGTTAACCATAAGAATGGTTTACATGTTGATGCTGTATAATTAAACATATTACACTGTATGAAACTGTGTTAAGAGGAGTAAAGACATGAAACGGACAGATGTACAGTGGCGGACTGACCAGCTGTCTTAGGTCCAGGTCCTGTTCTGTTTCCGTGTCTACACTGGGCACAGGTACAGTCTCCAAATGATCCTAACTGGTCCCAGTGTGAGGTGACGCCCAGTCTGCAAAACACAGATCCACAGCTTTTGGAGACAAGAACCTTCAGGATGTTCTGACATGAAGCACACCTGGATATCAGCTCCACCACAGAAACATAACTCCTTCATTCTGCAAAGATACTTTTTTATTTATATGGCCAGCATTCACAAATCACAGTTCGTGTCACAGGGCTTCACAGGGTGGGTAACATCCTCTGTCCTTAGACCCTCAGCAAGGGTCAGGAAAAACTATTGGGGGAAAAACCCTTTTAACAGGGAAAAAAAGAAAAGGTAGAAACCTTGGGGAGAGTCACGGGTGAGGGATCCACTCCCAGGACGGAGAGATGTGCAATGGATGTTACATAATATGTGCAATAACAGTACACACATTGTGAATGTAAATGTAAATGTTTAAGTCCATCTTGATCTCTGGGAAATTAAAAAAAACTTCAGCAGTTAATTTACAGAGGAAAGTTCAGATCTTGGTTACTAACGACGCTTAAATAAACTTGTCCACAAGTTTGCTTCAGACTGTTATCCTGTGCTAAAGTTTAATGATATCTTTTGAATACAGATACAGACATCTGTCAATCAGATTGTCAAATACAAAACTTAAAATATATCTGGTTTCATTACCTTAGTCCATGAAGCACATTAACAACATCATTTTAAATGATGTTGGCATTAACAACATTATCTCAAATGATGCTGGCATTAACAACATTATCTTAAATGATGCTGGCATTACCAACATCATTTTTAAATGGACCAGCTACATCTATTAGCCCTTCTCTGGAGTTGCTATAGCCTGCTATTGCCTGGATAGCTAATAGCAAGGAACTGCTACAGCTAATAGCTGATCTCTGGGTTTGCTACAAATAGCAACAGCTAGCAATTAGCTCATGTCTTATACTACTGACGGTATTAGCTCTCCTCTGGACCTGCTGCTACAAAATACCTCTCAGTCGGAGCAACAGCTGACAATTATCTAAATCCTGGTCCTTCGCTAGCTTAAACTGCCCTCCGAAGCCCCGACAGTTGGCATATAGCATGCTAGCGTGCATGCATATAGTTTACTACCGCGCCTATAGATAGCTAACAACTGTACCTGCAGCTCGCAGTTAGCTCAAGATTTAATGTATATTTACACATAACTCTACAGCTGCCACTTCTAGCGATTAACTTTTTCCTGGGACTAAGGTATTGATACTCTGTAAAAGTCTACCGTGCGCAGAAAAGTAGAACGTTTTTATTCTTATCTGTGTGCTTGCAATCCTCATCTGTTTACCTGCGGTAGCGTGAAGTGCGTAGTCATGTTTAAATAGCCTCTGCCAGCGCCATTTTGCTCCATGTGCGTCAGACCACATGACGAGGCCAACCAATCAGCCAATCCGGGATCTCCTACCTTTCAGACAATCAGGAGAGAGTACGTTTTCAGGAGGGGGTTTCTCCTCTCATTGTGCACAGTGAGTTCGCCTAATTTGTGTGCAGCCGAAGCTCGTCTCTGATTGGATAATGACGTGAGGGCGGGAGAGCGAACTCCTCGTTCACTGCTGTTTCAAGTTGACGTTATTAACTTTGGACCACTTTGTCATTTTAAAAGTTTTTGGACGAATCTACGATTTGAACACAAGTTTTGTGGAGGGTCTGCTGTTGTTTAGTCTGAAAACTGAAAGTTTGCATGTTAAGCTTCACATTTAGCCAACTTTTTTTCAAGACCAAACAAAAATGTGTGCTGAAAGCACATGGTCTAAGCTAGCACCAGTTCATATTTAAGACGCTGCTAGCTACATTTCCTTTTGAGATTGCTAACAGTTTTGATTGGTCACAAAGTGCAAAACCATGAGGATGAAGTATGGCAGTTAGCACTCCAGCTAAAACACATTGTGAATCTTATTTGTGCTCAGAACATTTCCTTGTCCCAGATATATCTTGACATTTTGATCCAACAATATTTTGAGTTGAGAAAGATGTTTCCTGAAATTCAACTAAAACCCAAGTGCCACTATTTACACCATTATTCAGCACTGTTCTTGAAATGTGGCCCATTGATTAGGTTATGGATGCTTAGGTTTGAAAGTAAACACACATATTTTAAAAGCTATGCCAGACACTTCAAAAACATTTGTCAAACTTTGTCAGAGCATCACCAGATGTATCAGGCATATCTTTTAGCTGGGCAAGAATTCAGAAAACTATTGCATGTGAAGGACAGCTGTGTGTTTTTTCCTAACCTCTACAGTGACACTATTAAACATGCAGTCAGGGAGTTAGCCTTTTCAGAAAGCACAGACATTCAGTACAAGGGAACTGCATATAAAGAAGAACAGTTTCTTGTGAACAGAATTGATGAGTATATGGAGTTTGGTGAACTTCTACTCATCTTGATTCAAAATGACACATGGGTGTATGTTTTGATGGATATCCACAAAGGCATCTTCCTCTCAGAATACCATCCGTATTCTGTGACAAAGGATAGTCATGGGTTACAGTGTATCAACATTAATTACTTGCCTAATTTCTATCCTTTCGTATCATACATTCTTGATGGATACCAAGTCAGTCCACTAAAACACAGTATTGTGGCAAAATAAGGTCCAATCCGACCTCACTTACTTCTCACTGTATATACTGTGACATTAATATGAGTGTTAACTTATGCATGTCCCTGCTCTATGGTGTGTATGCACTGTGTATTTTTCTGTTCTGTCTGAAGGTGGCATTTCTTCTTCAATGCAAATATGAGTGACTCAGAGCGAACCTTCCTAGATGTTGCCTTCATGGAAGTCCTACCAGAACTTCAAGCAGTAAATAAAAACATCCTTGAAAAGCACTTGTAGTCGATTGGCTTCGAGACATGTGATGATCTACGCTTCGTAACGGAGGTTGATTTGATGACAGCATTAAGACCTGTACAAGCCAGAAAGCTTCTTTCTGTTTGGAAATGGAAATGCAAGTAAAACCACTGCACACCATCACACAACACAGAACTATTCAAAGACAAAAGCAGACATGGACATTGTGTATTACTGTACTGTGTGAATCATAATCTTATTTTATTCCCGAGAACACCTCACTATCAGCTACGACTCCCAAGTTCTCATAATTATTCGTAAATGTCTCACTTTTCTCATTGTGACCACAGAATACACAACCACATATTGCTCGTCTGTGTCTTACTCTGATCAAAAGAAGAGATCTTAAATGATATTAAATAAGTCTCATTTAAGTCTTCCGAACATGGATCATGAAATGGATCCATGAAATCTACTTTCACGTGAGCATTTTCATGTTTTTTCAATTTATTCATAAAATAATAACAGAGGAGGTCAGTAAAATGACTGGCTTTTCAGGCGTAACGTTTACAACTGCCCCCTTTGTTCACCAGTATGCCCCCTTTTTCACCAGTAGTGACTTTTTTTTTTTTTACCATTCACTGTAAACATGAATTAATTAATTAATAATTAAACAGATTGTATACTCAAAGTTTTAGAAAAAAGTTCTACTAACTTAATTACGTCAAGTTGGTGTAACATGTTCATTTTTTAAGTAATTTTAACTCATATTTTTTTATTAAATGGAACTATATTGTGTATGAGTGAGCATAAGATAAGTAGAATTAAGTAATTATATGCTAAGAATGATAGTCATATTATTTCTCTTGTTTCAAATGGGGATGATTTGACATGCTAATAAAATACAATAAAATCTCAAAGCACCTCACCAAATAAGTAAAATTGATCATAACAAATAAATGGCAATCATTGCTAAAACAGTCATAATTTGATGTGGCAAATGGTCTGAAATGCATTAGACATTAGTGGAAGACAAAATGTATTATTTAGTTTAATTTTTTTTTACAATTTTAATGTCATCAGTTTAATTTAGCCTATATATATATTTTTTTGTATATATATATATGTGTGTGTGTAT
>JAFBJT010036514.1:23079-33733 GCA_016785325.1 Chascanopsetta lugubris | reverse complement strand
GGAGAGCCCTGCGATTACCATTCTAGTTTTGTATCTGTTGTAACGAGGAGGACAACTCATCAGCACTGTGAAGCAATGCATGTTGGGCGTCAAACGAACTGATTTCATTCTGGGTCAGTTAGATACCCTGGACAGCACTGATGCGATTAAGACGTGTAATGAAGTTGGTGTGTCTGTGTTTGTGCACTGGAGACTGAACAAAGGGAAGGTCACAGTTTGCTCTGTAGACATAAAAGAGTGGTTACTACATATCCACGGCCTTTCAAGACGTGGTAAACACCACGGGAGACAGTTGTTTACCCTGGTATATGTTTAAAAATGTGAATTAATTTGTTCAAGTTTCAGTGTTGAAGTTACACGAGAGGGAGACAGTGTCATTAATTTTTAAAATACTGCACAGACACAGGAGGGATTTTGTACTTTCACATTTGTTGTTTAATGGTGCGGCTGAATGTGCTGAATAGAGACATTAGAGCCGACAGGCTCTTTGACAGATGAAGGTATCTCTGCGTTTTTTCTGGCTTTTTGAGAGATTCTGTCATTGAAACATTTTCCCTGAAAAGTTTTTTCTGCTTGTCATCTTGACTACATCATCATAAAGTGTATTCTTGCACTTTATGAAGGTTTATACTTATATTATAGTCACATTCAGGCTTTCTTCAAATGATTTACTGCTTCATTACCATTACATCAAGCGGTTATATGACTCACAGCATTTTCAATTTGTACAAAATGTAGGCTTATTACACTTACATGCACAATAGCTAAACCCCAAATAGCTGTTTTTCGAGGAAAGCATTAATTTTTAATTGTTAGATGGTTGTTGCAGGAAGTACACGACAAAAATGAAAATCAACAAATAACTGAAAACAATGAATATCGCCATTAAAAAAGTCCTTATGGGATCCTCTTTGTGGTTAGTGGTTGCAACTTGGCTTTATCTGGTTAGTAATGACTACTTGAGTAACCCTAACATAGATCAATTTCCAACAAACGGAATGATCTGGCTCTGGTCGGCCAAATTATACCAAGTTTTTATCATATGTCACTAGTCTTGCTCAGAACACACTGCAGTTTCCTCTTAATGTCCACCACTCCAGCTCCTGCTTTTAACTCTCTCTCTCAGTAGAGCTCCTGTCCCCTCTCTCACAGGAAAAGCCAGACTGCTCTGACGTCCCGGAAGCATTGCCAATTTTTTCACTAAAAACACCTCCCACACACCTACACAACAGCAGCCATACAACCCACTAAAGGACAACAACTTGTTTCAAAGCAGGCGACTGAGGGATCAAGAGAGTGTTTGGCTCTGGCCCTGACCCTGTCATCTGTATCTCATGGGGCCCTGAGTCATGAATTGTAACTTCTAACCGATGAATTGGAGCAGCGGAAAAAGAAAATAACACAAAAGCTGCTTACGATGATAAGAGACTGTCTGAGGCAGCTGCGTTCTATCTGGAAAAGAACATAGTGCTGTTCAAAGCCGCGGACAATGTGATCGGAGACATTGATGCATACGTAAGATGTGGGGGGGAAGATCTGCTCGTGTTTTGAATAGGAAAAAAAGAAGGATTTGAGTGTTTTGTTTATTACTTTTATTTTTAGGTCTGGTCGAGTCTGAATTATGGAGACATGAGAGCGTTATATAACGTGTGTGATTGTTCAAGCTGTTCTGAAAAGATTGCTCATACCTTTTGTACTGCATGTACATTACGGCAATGCACATGAAATGATCTTGAGTTGAATGAAAGATGGAGATGTGATGCATGTTGACGGTCAAGAAAGTTACATAGAACATCATGAGTCACCAGGACATTTGCTTTCACTGGCACTAATGTAATCATGTTATGCTCTATGATACACATGCTATTCGATCAGTCAGTGATCGTTGAGTTGATCAATATTGTAATCCTGGCACTGCGTGTATTGCAATGACACGTTTCACCATAGGGTTACAGTCCTAGTTCTATTATCATCACCATCGGGTATCATTACTAGCATGACTTATTTTCAATTCGTTGATCACTGGATGATTTTTGTTTATGAAATATCAGGCAATAATAATAATCATATCACTTTTTTTAAATCCACAAATTATAATCTACAATGACGTGACTAGCTGCTCGCTAAAGCTATCCTGAGTCTTCCTGAATACTGAATAGTTACAAATTCTAATGAATGAAATATACATGTATACATTTTCAAAAATGTTTGTTGAGTAAATATTTTGTTTTTAAACGTTTTTTTTATCTAACAATTAAAAAAAAACTTCTTTACAATTTTCTTCCTTTGAGGGATTCATAATCTAACTCACTTCCCAAACTTTCTTGAAGGACTCCAAAGTGAAATGCTGCAAACATTAGCACAGACCTGCAAGTTTTTTAAATATAGATCTCTTTGCTCTCTTGAGAAAACTATAGTGCCTGAGTTGTGGTTTCATCAATAGTTCCAGGTTGCCAGTTTTCCTACGATTCATCCATCTTAACCCACTGTGTGTAGTATTAGGGGCCTCTGGCCCAGATCTGTCATTCTATTCCACATTCTTTATTCCCTTCTGCCTCATTGACATTGGCAGTAGACCAGGCCAGTCCCAGCTGGACCATTCTGAAATTGCTTACTGTAGAAACACATCCGCTCAGTAACAACATACGGCTGCCCCCCTGCCAGCTGTTCTGGCTACATTTACCCGATATAACCCCATTTGGGTTAAGAGAGGCAAAAATCTCACGAAGACATCCCAATTACAGAGCAGATTGTCTAATGAACTGTTAACGTCCATCTCAGGAGAATACGATGTGGATGATGTTTCTAGTCGTGACCTCTGGTTTTACAGCTCTCTACAACATGGAGTCAAGGCTCCCAGGGTGGCCAGATCAGTGGAATGAGTTGAAATTACAGTCAACTCTAACATTTCTCATATTGTACCGCCCTTCTTCTCCAATGTGTAGTACTGTGCCATGTGCAGGATTTTGTACCTGTGTATATGATATCAAGTTCTCAGAACGCTGCTCAGGTTTTGGGAACATTTAGGATAAAAAAACAACAAAAAAAACAACTGTACACGTAAAGAAAAACAATTCAGGTAATCCTGTAATCGCAGTGCTGGAGACATCTAACACACTGTATCAAGTGTGGAACACAGTTATTCACAGAAACATTTTGTTTTTGAATGGGGTGACACAATAACCACTGTCATTAATGGACACGTGTAAGTGCATAGATCTGAGATATTTGACACCCACGTTTTGATAAATGTTTGTATATTTGGTACATTACAGAATGGACAGGAATAACGGAGTTTAGGGTCTGAGCTGCAAAATAATCAGGACAAACGCATTAAACAGTTCTCTATCCTTCCCTCTTTTCTTTCCCCAACAGAAACCATGACGACCGCCACTTCCCCCATCCTGTTGAAATGGGACCCCAAAAGTCTTGAAATCCGCACCCTCACTGTGGAGAGGCTGCTGGAACCTTTGGTCACACAGGTAGTTCACTCCTCTGCTCCTCCTCAGAAGTCCATGTTTTTGATGTTCTTCCATTGTTCTTCCATCTTTTTTATAGAAGTTCTATTACTTGTTTCTGAGCTTCTTTTCAAGTCCGTGAAGGTCTGATGGCGTCATAGCGTATGGACAAGATGACATGACACTTGTTGGAGCTCAGCATGCAGGCAAAAGTGATGATTTTCCTTGTTGCACATTGGCTAGATGTTTTGCTCCTAAGATGTTAAACTGTGCTGGGTAACAGCCTGGGACTTTGGCTCAATGCCCCTGAATTTGTCTGGCTTTCTGGTGGAACAGATGGCTGAACATGGCTTATTGTGACAGTCTGTGAGTAAGGTTTGTTTTACATGTGAAAAAACAAAAACAAACTTGTTTGACACCTGTCGCTCCTACAAAAACGTACATAGTACGTAAAAATGTCTGTGAACTCACACGGCTTTACTCCTTTGACATGTGATTAGTTGAGACCGATGGCTTTCGGTGATTATGGAACAGATTCTTTCAAAGTACGAAATGGGATTGTGCTGATAAAATGCATATACGATGTAGGATTAGGTTTGCGATCATGTAATTCCAAATTCCATTGGCGTTCTTGCCACTGGATCGCAAAAGTTTTACCCGCTGGCGATGATCTTACTGTATGATGTCCCTATTTGGATTCATGCCAGAGACTGGTACATCTGTGGTGGAGGCCCTGCTGATTTCACTGAGCCTCCCTCAGTGATCTGAATTGACAGTCATTTGGGTGCAGTATGCTTTTCACTGAATACCTTTAATCAAACCCTGCTCTATTAATATCACGCGTGGTCTCTGTAGTAATATGATGGCATTCGTCGTGTGTGTCATCTCTCTTTTCCACATGCCTGTTTTAATTGAATGTTTTAATTAGGCGACTGTGCCTGCATCACATTATATTTTAGTGGCTCGGTGTATCTGTATATCTGAAGATTTTTTCCCCTCTTTCTTCATTTTATTCTGTTAGATCCGAGTCTTTGACACATATGGGTGATTTTTTTAAATTTTTTTTATAGAATAAATAAATATCCTTCAAAAAACACCAATAAGCACTCTGTATCCCACCGTATAGCATATGTCCCCTATGCTAACATGGAACTGAACAGTACCTGGGCATCTCAGTATTTTTGGCTTTGGCGCGACAAGTCATATTGTCATCTCTATTGATAGTCTGTGATCCTAGTAGTGCATTTGACACACTTTAGGCAATGTAGATTTTATGAGCAACACTGTCCAGCGAGACACGGCCTGCTCTCGGAAACGTCTGGATCTGACTGCTGCCAAAATTGTTAGCCTGAATCTGTCCTCGGCCAGAAAATGCTATTTTTACATGAATCCTATTGAGTTAACAAATGTTTCATTTGATCAGCCACATGTTGTTTCTGTTAAGGTCGGATGAGGTTTTCTCAGTCTTGAACGCTTAACACACGCAATTACAGGATGAATGCAATTGCTTGCAAACGGAAAGCGCCGTCCCGGAACTGCAGTTGATGTGCTGCTGATCACTACAGATGTTGTTGAGAGTAGGTTTTTCTCTATCGCTGCCTCCATGTGCTTCCAGCCATGTATATACAGCAACTCCTATAGATTCAACTGAACAAATATACTTTTCAGAGCCTGATTAAGTTCCTAATGAATCTGTAATTGGATTCCTTATTTAGATAAACGAAATCAGATCAAACTCTGCTTATCACAAACTGTGCCGCCAAAATGTAGAGGAATTAATCTCTGTAATCTCAGGATGAAACAAGACTTCAGGTCCTTCAGTCCACCAGAAAGATTTCTTCTGCAAGCACCCAGAGGCCGAATAAAGCTTTTTTTTGTGTTGCTGATACACTGGCGGTGGTGGGATATTAGATTTAGATAGTGTAGATTTACTCACAGTCAGAGACTTGGATCTCTGCCTCTTTACTCTTTGGGTCCCAAGAGAACGATTTAGTCGTACAAATCTTTCTTTTAGTCTTGCTTTACCTGCTAAAACAGCAGTGCACAGGCTTTTTATCTTCTGGTATCTGCTGCTGGAGGCAAGGGACTCGATTGTAACTTATGGACAGCCTTGAAACATCGAACAAAATAACACTGGAACCTACTACTGTGCATCTACACACGTAATGAAATGCATTCTATATTGTATTTCCCAGTAAAATCTAAAGAGCTCATGAACTCTTCATGCATGAAACACATTTGATCGACTGTCATGGCCATTTATGTTTAATACATACCAGGCTTATGGATGTCATAGCAGGTTTGACGAGAGGCAGAACACTCATAAAACAGGTCATTTATGTATTGTTGTCTCCTCACAAAGATAAAGAAATCTCCGCTATTAAACGACACTATTAAATATAATAGAAAGCACGACCTATGTTACAATGTCGTCTTTTTTTGTCAAAAACAAGACAGATAATTGGAAACAGTTAATGACATTACCTTGAAAGATCTGTTTGAACTGTAACAATGTGCTGGCATGAGTAAATAAAACTTCTCCTATCGAGTTATGGAAGGACAGAACATACTTTGCTTCAGTCCAGCTTTAAATTGCACATCTTTTATGTGTTCATTAGCTGTGTCGAATTCCCTACATTTTAATGCTGGCTCAGGATCCAGTACTGTGACTTCAAATGAGCTTCTCCTCTTCTTTCGCCAAAATGACAAATGCTCTTATTAAGTCCCGGGAAAGGGTCTGTGCATGCATGCGTCATACTGAGCCCATGCTCGGACCCAGCACTGAATGTGGTACCTCATTTATTTGAAATAGTGTGAATGGAAGTAACATGCTTAAGTGCAAATCCCGGTAAGCCTTTCGAGCATAATTGCACCAGACCTGCTTGTTTGAGTTGTTTTGATGACTTCGAATTTCCTGCCGCAGCTCAGGTTGGGCCTTTCTTTTTTTTTTTTTTGCTCACGTAAACAAAGTTGTTGCCATATCACCAAAATATCAAGTAGGAGCAGAGGAAACAAACTAATACTCCCCAGCCAAGAAAACTGCATTGTCAACAGATAAGACGAGCCCATTAGTCCCACAATGCCATTAATTCCCAGGTTTGTTTTGTTTATATCCAGTTTTGTGCATTTTCAAACCCTGCACAGAGCAAAGACAGTGACTGCCACATGAAGAGGCGGCTGAGTGTGTTTTCCTCCGGGTTCATTACCATTACATTTTCTAAGCTTGAGCTATCGCCGACCATTAAACATCATCCATCTCCTGATCCCTGCCTGTATAATTTTATGGGCTTTGGGCTGGGGTGCTTTAATTTGGTTAGATTCAAACTTCTAATTAGCTGTCATTACTGTTTGCTCGGAAGAAAACTCACACATTTGTTTTGACATTGGAATTACTGCCATAATAAATCTGAACAAGCCCAGATAAAATCTACACAATTCTTGGCTTGATTTTCTTAAAACTTGCATAGGGATGATATCCAGCCTGATGGGTATTTTTTATAAAGTTTGACTGTTTGTCATTTTTAATTGTCTGTCAAGCTTCATCCTGTGTTTGCTCCTACGGATGATCGTCAAAGTGATGAGGTAATTGCTCAATGCCACAAGCCTTCTACAGCATATGATCATTTCTAATTAATTTCTAAAGCTTTCTGCCCCTACAGCAAACTGTATAATTGAGAACTATTTTTTTTTATGAATATAAATGATTGATCTCCTTGAGAACTCAATTCAATTTCATAGAAATTAGCTTAGCCATTTTGCTTTAGGATTTGTTTCAGGATGACGACAGACGGATTCTCCAGCAAAAACCTTAAACATTCTGACAATAACAAATGACGATGCGCTTGTTCTCTGAGTGCTGTACTTTACCATTACATCTAAATGACACAAGTTAGTCTGTCTCTCTTTTCTAAATGGCCTGTCAGTTATTTTTCTCTTTCTATCTAACTGTTGCTATTTGTGAATTATGGTTGCACCAGTTGATCATGATTCATCCCGTGCTCCGTTGGACAATAGCGGTAAAAAGCACAAAGATGTTTTTGTGGCTAAATGCGTTCCCGCCACACCTATATTGGATGTCGCACAATAACGAGCTGTGGTAGTCCATCTTTTTCTACAATTGCATTTGAAGTGTACAAATTCAGATATGAACAAAACACTGATTGTTGTTTTTGCATCTGTCAATTTGGATGATTCAGTGTCTTTGAAAGGAATAAGAGGTTGCCTCAGGGGGTTAGACCAACAAACTCAGCCAGACATTGCTTGTAGATAGCGGACTCATTCATCACGAGAACTTGCTTTGTCCAGGCCCGCAAATACCAAGGGGCCGCCTTCATAATTACCTGTGAGACAGCACGGTTTTGATATAGTAAATAAAGGCACACTACAGAGGACTGCAAAGTGTTTTTTGTGTGAATTTAGTGAAGGGCAGAGAACAATGTACTAGAAGTTTGTGGGTATTTATGTACCAAAGTGTACACTGTTTATTTAGAACTACAGAAACTTGGGGATGGCATGGAAAGAAATCAACGGGTATCTGGCTAATGTTTCTCTTTTTTAATGATCGTTTCTGTTTCTGCCGTTTGTACTGTGACAAATACCAAGAACTTTTGACAGTGATTGTATATTGATACCTGTATTGAATTGTCGCACAGACTCCATGACAAGCGTAGGACAAGCTTCTCTGCGACACTGTACCGTCAGAGCTGTCAGTTCTGTTTCAAGCTTCTAAGGCCTCTGACTCCTCTGGCTGCTTTTGATGCTCCGCGCTCATGGATTCACCCTCGCTGAGATCTGATGCCAGCCGTGCCAGTGCCACTTGCTCCTCTAGATGAATTCTTGATCTCAGTGCTAATCTTTTATGTATCATCTGTATCTCAAAAAAGCCGGACGGCTGCTCGGGTTGCATGAACGGGTTCTTCCGGCCCAGCGCTTTGTGAACTTTCTCAGATGGAGTCGCAGTTGTGGCGGGCATCCGCAGGTTGATGCGCAGCCGCCGTTTGTCTTTGGGTCTCTGTCGTTGCCGAGCTCAGTACAGCCTCGATGAATTAAGGCCCAACGAGACAAGTCGTGCTTTGAAGGCGGGCACAAATATGGGGATGAAAGAGCAAAAATATCAAACAGAGAATTAGGAAACTGCATGGCATGACTGAGGCACTTTCTTTGTTATGGCTGTTCAATATTCTCATGCATTATTTACCAGTGTTTTGACACATGGCAGGGGAGTGTTGGTGTCGATGCATCCTCATTTCCTTTGGTGCACTTGGTCATTAAGTTGAAAGTGATTCCTCCCTGGCATCTCGGCATATTTCAGCCAGGTAATGAGCAAACAGCCGTCGACAGGGACGTTTGCTGTCAGCAATGAATGATTAAGCCGTCTTTGTTTTTGTGTAATAGTCCACGCCGAGTGGTTGAGTTCAAGAATTGGTTGGCACCTGACACACACAACACCCCCCCCCCACCCCCGACGACAGAACAGGGGGATTAAGTCTTCATGCTGCATCACCGTCACTATCCATTACGCGAACGGAAAAGGAGGAAGCCCGGAGTTTTCATGGCAGTCAAACTTGAGTTTTCATGGCAGTCAAACTTTGGTCATTTTGGTGACCTCTGCTGGAGCCAAATAATGTGGGGACAACTGTGTGGGGCAACAGTTCCAGGAATATGAACTTCAGAGCTGTGAGTTTGCTTGAAAACCTTCAATGATAATCAGGTTTATACATTCACGGTTGGAGCACACTGACTTTACTCTCATTCAAAGATAACACCATCCGATTGCAGACACATTCAGGTAATACAGAGCAATGTCCTGGTTTTATTAGCAAGTACTCTGCTACATTTTTGAAAGCCAAGCACTGAAAAAGCTCTCTGGATTTGGAGATGTTGAAGTCCTCCAGTCTTTGTTCTCTTCCCTATCCCTTGTTTGAATTCAGATGACAGTTTTTCTAAGAGGCTTTGAAACCCGTGAGAGGCCATGATGTTCAAAAGCTGTCTGCAACCGCAGCCTCTCCTGGCACGCCTCCTCAGCGGACTCTCGCCATGTTTCGGCGTGCAATCCTTGATTTAAGTTCGAGGGCAAAGCAGGGGAAGGAGGCAGTGACATCTCGTCGACACCGTTAACTCGCTTTGAATGTGACGTTCGAACCAGGAAATTGATTCTCACAGTCTTTTCCACAACGTCTTTGATGACGATGTCACGGTTCAAATGAGATTTGTGTAAATGACGAAATCTGGAAACCGATCAAAAGTATTCCGACGTGCAGGCGCTGTTGATTGAATTCATTACGCTTATCAGTAAAGGGTTAGTGTGCGCGGTTTCATGACATCTAAATGGTGCGGTTACTCAGCGCAGCCCCCCAATAACACACCATTTGGCCTTTCCACTCTCGGCTAGCGTAGATGTACGGTGACTTGCATGGAGGAGGACCTGTCCAACTCAAGAAATATTAAACATGGATTTGCCTGTTCGTGTGGTCCAAAGTCACATCCTCCGTATATGGCGAGGCACCCACCGACAAAAACAACAGTGCAAAACCAATGTCTAAGAAAGGTGATGATAAAATAGTAATGCGACACTTTACATCCGAAGAAGATGACAGTTGTCGTTACACAGATTCTCCTCCTTGTAACTCCCCCCTCGTCTTATTACCTCTGCCAGAGCCTCGGGGTCAGTGCCGGAGCTTGTGAAACACTTTCATCTGTCTTTGGGCGTTCTCCTCCGACACCTTGCCATGTCAGCATATGGCTTGCCCTGGGGTCCTGAACAGCAGCCATGCAGAGATGCATGTTACTCTCTCTCTTCCTCTCCCCCTCCCTCTCTCTCTCTCTCTCTCTCCCTCTCTCCCTCTGATATCTGAAAACCGCTGCCTCAGAGACACAAACTCCCTGACTGCAGCAGCACACACAGAGCTCAAACTTCACTATTCATACTGAATTGTAGGTCAGAACAGTACAAACATTGCTTTTTTTGAATACTAATTTGGCGAAGCATGGTGAACTAACTGTATTGCCTATGCGAAATAAGTAAACACTGTTCACTCTTGCAGTCACTGACGTTTGACCATGAACGCAATCAATGCTTTTCTGACTGTTAAAACATAGTGGTACAACGTGGTGGCCTCTGCAGAACATCGCTTTCAGTGTAAATACAAAGGGCTGATTTTACAGCGGGATGATAATAGCATTCAAGTAAATATAAA
>JAFBJT010036514.1:0-21751 GCA_016785325.1 Chascanopsetta lugubris | reverse complement strand
GGTCCACCTCCCCCCCGGCTCTGTTGTGTGAAAGTGCAACAGAGAGACGGGAGAGGGAAAACGATGAAAGGGAGAGAAGCCCCGACAGATAATCTCACATTCTGGTTGTCTGCATATTTGGCTTTGGGCGAGATCAGCACAGATGTAATCGAACTGGGGCAGAATAGACCCAAAAAAATCTGTCTTTTTAAAAAAAATTTTTTTTATCCAAACTTTCATGTGTTTGTGCCTGTTAATCTTTCTCTCTGTGACTTTTCTCCTCACGTCTATCCCCGTCCCAAAATCTGAAGCAACTATATTATTTTACACAATAGAAAATGTGATTTAAAAAAAAAACAAAAAAAAATCAAAAAAAACAACAGCCGTTTTAGTGAATAATTTGCGTCAACCTTTAGACTGCTTTTGTCTTCAGTGCTCCCTCTGGTGCTCTCCCTCTGGTGATTCTTTTTTTTGAATGCTCCAAGAGACAGATTTATTGTTCTGTGCAAAGTTTTGCAATGATTCCCTGTTGTCCATTGTTATGTAAATTATATCGAGAGTTGCATCACTTTGGTTGCACACATTTGACCAAAGGGAATGAGGTAAGCATCTCGCCTTTTGTTTATTTCAGCAACTGAAAGACACCCTGGGTATCAACATATACACATATGTATTCATACTGTACTTTTTGTAAGTGGGCCAGACTCCATATAGCAAGATACTTACTGAAAGCAATTGCCAACCGTGATGAAAATTTGAAGCTATGCGTTTCCAGTGAATTTGTCAAGGCTTTTTCCACCGCTAAATACAAATGCCTAATGAATCATTGATGAAAGACATAATACACAGGAATCACTTTCTGTATTTTTCCATCTTTATTTATGGTTTTGGTCCTGAACACAGCTTGTGAATCCTTATGTCAGCCCCTTGTTTCCACTCGTTGGTCAGTTGCCATGAAGAAACATTTACTTAACTGCTCTTGTTAAATTATTAACAAGATTAATAATCGGTAATAATTGGTTAGATTTGTGGCCATGCAAATGCTCACCTGGATAAGTTACTTTCCTGTGATAGCTTGGATGAATTCTGTCTTTAAAGAATGGGAAAATGTAACCTAAATCTTAGACACTGACACCTTTAATTTTTGTGAACAAGGATGTGCCCAGGATGGTTTTCAAAGCAGCATTTTGGAACCAGAGACTCTGAAGTGTTTCATTGCGTCATCCTCAAGCTGTGGAGTTAAGGTGTGATTCTGTGCCACATTAGCAGTGGATGCACTCAAACACTGAGGTTCAAAGAGTTGCTACAGTGTAGAGGCGATGTTGCAGAAAACTCCTCCTGCTCTATCTTGAATCTACGCTGATCAAGCGTTTCGTCATGAGAGCAGAATGGACAATTTGAGGGTTGGTCAAAATATTGATGTGCTGTTGACGGAGCGGAGCAGAAGTCAATACTACATATGCTCATTATTTCTGTTATCGCATCTAATCATATCCAGATCAAATCTCTTTTGAACTGTTACAACACTTTTTTTCCCCCACATATCCCTGAAAACAACTCTGTGTGCGGATTCCTGCAATGTTTTTGAGACAACACTATTTCACTATTGCTGTTGAGTGGTTTGCCGGAGACATTGCAGATGGGCTTACACTGCATGATACTTTTGCCCTTACTTCTGTGGAATGCATGAAAAACCTCAGAAGGTACACAAATAAAAACCCTACTCAAATGATGACTATTCGGCACTTAGACAAACTTTTTGTAACCTCATAGAGGTCAAAGGTTTAGTTTGAAAATGCTCTCGTTGCCTAAAATTTCTAATTCGCTGATGTTCTTTTCAAAAGCCATTCATTTTATGATGGTTTTCCTAGATTCGTCCCTCAAGGACTGATCATTAGCATTTTAACATTTGTGGAATTACAGATTCTGTTAGTTTTCAGAATCTAAACTAGTGGACTCTCTTGCATTTGATTTATTCTGTAGTCAATTCCAAAGTACACACACAATTCTCTCTGCAAAGACCCATGTGCTCTGGTAGCTATTCGGATTCCCAAATTGGCCCCCATGTCTGGCACTGTAGAAGGTTTGCAGCAATTGTCGAACGGGTGCAAATTGTCCTGACAAAGCACAAAGTGGTTCGAAACATTACCATCTGAACCCCCCCCCCCCCCGCCCCCCCCCCCCCCCCCCCCCGCTGCATTTATTGACCCTGTGTTGCTGCATCAGCTGTGAATCAAAAATGTTCAGTCATGCCTCATAAATGGATGAAGTAACCTCAGTGAGAGCAAAAATACATCTGTGGTGGGAATACTAATGAGGGAGTGGGAGGATCAAACGAGAGAGTGGGAAAACGGGCTCAGAGGGTTACTAATGAGGACGTATTAAGGGGGAAACTGCAAGTCTGTTGCACTCTCAAAGTGAATACGTGTTGTTCTTAGAGGTTCACCCTCCAATCTGTGAGAATGATCCTTTCATTGTTCAAGTGAAGACAATTGGAAATGCATAATCCAGGTATTTCTGTGGAGGAAATTGATTTTTGATGATATGTCCCCTCATGCTTTTCGAATGGAATACGACATAAAGGGACTGAAAATAGTCAACCAATACCCCGACTGTTGCTCCCTTCAGACATACACTGACATACACAATTAATGCGTAATGTCCTGACAAACTATGGTTGTGGAGATTCTTCATATTAGATGATTTGTTGGAACTGTTGCACCTGCAAAAAGAAAGCTTCAAGCTAAAAGAGATTTGTTTAGTCGACCCCACTGTTATCGAAGTCATACCTTTCCCTACTCTGCCCACATAAATGCTGCCTCACAACTTTTACGTCATCTAACGATGACTATTGTCAAAAACCTGATAAAAGAAACTTGTCTGTGAGTGATGTCGAATGTGTGTTGAGCTGTGAGGGTGGACAGCTGGGGAACATGGGGTTCCATGTAAGCCACTTGAAGGCTTGGTAGGGGTTTTTGTTCCCTTTGAATATGTAAACTGAAGGAACAAAGAAGGGTTCTTACGGGTCCAAAGCTATTGTCGACTGGAGTGGATCTTAAAACGGAAGAACAGGCAGATGGATCAACCTTGTCGTTGGCTCAATGGCTGTGCAAATGAACCAATGTGCGCCAATGTTTGCACTCGTCAACGTCAAAGGATTTGTTAAGGAACGGTATGATTAAAAAAAATGAGCTCATTCAGCTTTTTTTAATCACCTCTTAAGAGCTGTTTCTATCAGGTACATGATGCAGTTCAGAAGATCTGTTCATGAATATGGACGACTCAGCTTATTGTGACCTTCTTTGCAAAGTAGCAGTGTGAAATAGTTGCCGCATTCTTTGGTATAATTGTTGTCGTGTGTGTAGTATGTGTGCAGATAGAAGCGGAGGTTGCTGGTGATGAAGCAGTTAGTACCGTAGTGCTGTTTTTACATGGTCTCCCGGTGAGTAACACGGCTCAAAACCATAACAGCTGCTACCTTGTACGCACGCAGGTGTTGATAGTGACTCTATCAGCTATGGGACTGATTGCTTTTGTCCCTGGAGGATTTGCCCACATTATGCACTTTACACATGGGCATAAATGGCCTCATCAATTATTCAGCGGGGAGAGTTATGTATATCACTCCGTGTAGGAGGGAGTCAAAGGTTAACAGAAGCTGGGTGTGCATGATCAAGCATTTTGTGTGAGCAACTGCCTTCACCTGCACACGCGCGCCCACGCGCACGCGCTCACACAACCATCCCTAATGTGCACGAGTTAAAGCGCATCACTCATCTGTTGGATGTGAGTCTCGGAGGCTGAAGGCGGAAAATTGAATGGCTACGCAGAGCCACAGGGATTTACTACTGAGCACAAACTCCACTGGCCGGTGCTCCTGAGGGGAAGGGGCACGTGGCATTCAATGCTATTGATCAGCAATAAAACAAGAGGGCAAGGCACAACAGCTCTTTATGCCTGGAAGAAAGGTTATCTGCACTATTGCTGCAGTATAATCACTAATGTATTACCTGGTAACTATTTCTCGTCGGAGACGGAAGGTTGTGGAACAATGGGGTTGCTCTGTCTCAGCACCGCATCCTCTCAGGATGAGCTCGGGAACAATATTTCAGCGGCGACTGACGTGCACATTTTTGTTACCACTCAGCCGAGAACTTCCATACGAGAGTCTGTCTTTAAGATCCTGCATACTCAAGCGGGATTCAGCGGTGAAAGGGGGGTGGGGGGGGGTGGGGGGGCGAAGCTAATGAATTCTGGCAGAGACGCGACTGCTGATGGCGAAGGTGTGAGAAATAAATGGAGTTGGACATGCTTTGGTTGATGATGGAAAACTGCTGGATACACGATGCCGCACAACATAAAGAGGCCTGCAGAGAGGCTCGCCGTTCCGCTGTGCATTCCAAGAATTTACAGGTTTGCAGCCGGTAGGGAAAGTTAATTCAGTGCAAGACAAATGTGGCAAGAGAAGTGCTCTGCCTCGCCGGAACTTCTCCAGTGCGCTAGCTAGCTGTATACTACAAGCGGCAGTGACATGAACATGAAAACTGCTGTAGTTTATCTCATGAGTTATAGAGTTAATGCTATACTAACGAATATACCATTACACAGAGTCACCCTAGCTGTTTGATATAGAGTACAAATGCTATAACAGTATATACGTCATGTATTTGCCTTACGATAGGGATTGCGATTTTTGTGATTAAACCTGTGGATAACTGTGCATCCATTGTTGTTTTAGACATAGCTGCATGTCCCTTGAAGTGAACTCAATTGCGACTTAACTGATTTGTGCCGTGAGACGTTTAACATTGCTGAGTTATGACACACTTAAACTCAGCCTATTAGCTGCTGAGTCAAATCTCCAACACTAATTAGTTTGAATGTAACATAGCTCTACACACATTATATCCACGTCTACGGGCCACACCGTAATAGTTTTTGAGTCTGCATACTCTAAAGCTGAGGGACACAGCCACTGGGTATATGGAAATAACCCCTGTGTGGTCTTGCGTGAAATCCGAGTGGTGCTGCTAATTCACACAATAAGTGGACTTGGCCGGGGCCAATTACCAGCTGGCAGAAAAGGGCATGTTTGCCTTGCCGAGACGCTGCATTTATTTTCTTTGGAATGAGTCCACATTGGGATGCATGAAGCAAACATTAATGTGCTTCCAATTCATTTCCTCTTGCAAACGACTTCTGTTTATATCACCTTCCCCAGGGATCCATATCATTATGATCCGTCTAGGCCAGGCATGTCAAACTCAGTTTGGGTCTCGGGCCGGATCCAGACCTTCTGATCTCAAGTGGGCCGGACCAGTCAAATAATGGCAAAATGTCAAATCAAGTGTGGTGAGTTGGTTCAGTGGTTTAAAACTGTATTTATTCAACTGTATTTAATAAACTAATCATTTTATTTTGATCAATTCTATTGTTTGTGAATAAATGTGTTGTGATCCGTAATTATAATACGTAGGCTACAAATGTAGGCTTGACGCTAAAGCAGGGGTCGGCAACCCGCGGCTCCGGAGCTGCATGGGGTTTCCCAGCATGCTTTGCAGTGGGGTCATCTATAACTTTGTTGTTTGGTTGTACGTTTTGTGTTCAAAACAGAGACATATGCACCGTTGTTGTTGTTGTTCCTCTTCCATGTACTGATGCTGCGGTGTTCGGGTGGGTTCAGCCATTGTTGTGGGGGGAGGGAGTGGGTTGCACCGTGAGTGTATGTCACATTGCCGTGGGTGAGATACCTCCAGCGTGTCGATTACGGTAACGGCATAACACTACTCAAAGATCTGCGCTGCGCGCGGGATGGGGTACTTACGGTAAACAGGAAATTACGTAGTTTGATACTGCTTGGCTGCCCTTCAAAGTAAAAGACGCTCAATACATACAAATATCTACCGTTCGGTAAAGACTCGTTTTCCGTGACATGCGCCCGGGCCGGATGAAATCACCCGGCGGGCCGGTTACGGCCCGCGGGCCGTATGTTTGACATGCCTGGTCTAGGCTGACTTTTTCTCCATGTACTTGGAGGTATAGGTACTGAAGTTGTGAGATCTATTTATGCACAATATGCATTTATGACTTTTTATTTGACTCCCCATTCTCACAGTATGTGACCTTGTTGGCTGTACAGGATTTGGTATTGCCCTCACTTTTAATGGCTACCTGTGTCCATAGAGGAGGATAAAGGTTGAAGACCTTCAAATTGTGCAGCCTGTTTATTAAAAGCACCTTTTCTGCCAATAGATATATTGAGCAGTTTGTTATTGGCCCCGAATCCCATTCACATCTTGCATCTGTGTCAGTTCTACTTCAACGCGATAGGTTTATATGTATATAATGCGTTACTGGAAACCATACAGTCAACTTTAAAGTGGAGTGCGTCATTCTGAAAAAGCAAGAAATAACAAGCTGCAATTCCCATAAAAGCTTCACCCTCACAAAGCATGAATGTTCACTGCCTGACAATTGCGTCAAAGTGGAGAGGAGGAGACTTCTGGTGGAACAGTGGTGTTCACAGTGACTACATCAACTGTTCCTTTCTCATTTCTGTCTATTGTTTTCTGCGTCAGCGCTGTGTACCTCTTTGTTTTCTTGTAGACATTTTGATAGGTGGGTTGGCTCAGATGACCGCTACATGTTCGCAATCATTCTTCTTGTTCAGTCCGACCGGTGAGTTCTTTATATTTATTGCAGTAGAAGAAGGGCTGCAGAGACCAGTTTCTTTGTTCTTGTTATTGAGACAATTATGATAAGGATGGACGTTGTTTTTTTTTTCAATTTCAA
This sequence comes from Chascanopsetta lugubris, assembly GCA_016785325.1. Lineage (NCBI taxonomy): Eukaryota > Metazoa > Chordata > Actinopteri > Pleuronectiformes > Bothidae > Chascanopsetta > Chascanopsetta lugubris. Next base: position 14,980 of record JAFBJT010036514.1, on the reverse strand, counting down.
CTTTCAAAAAGTTCAACGTGGAGTCGACCATTGACCGTAGACTTTGTGTTCAAAGAAGTATTGTTTAGTTTTGCAGTTTGTCTGTGTACATTTGAAGCAGTTCCGTTATCTGTCGGGACAGCGTCATTGCTGGCAGTGTTGAAGGCTTACATCATGTTGCAGCATCCTCTCCCCGTTGTCTCGATCAGCTGAGTAATGGGCTTGATGGCTGTCAGTTCTGAGCATGTTCAGCCAAGTTAATCAGCCTGGCTGTTTGTCACATCCCGTGTCTCTTTCCCAGGGAGGAGTGATTAAACTTGGATGCGTCAGCCTCACAGTGAAGAGTTGCCGTGTCTATATCTCCAAATATAGTGTCACTCGGAAAGAGCAATTCCTCCAATGATTGTCCCTCCCAGGGATGTGTGATGGGTTTGTTCCATCCGCGTTAACTCTGCTCGCTGATGTACGTAGGTCTTATCTGTATCTTGGTCTCTGGAACAAAAGCAGCTGTAATGTCTTTGAAATGAATAATGAGCTGTTTTAGCAATGCTAATATCATATTTAAAGGTCCAGCAGTAAGGTTTAGTTCAATATCTATTTGGTCTTTGATTAAAGCAGCAGGTCTTCTCAGCGGAGGCCGCCGTGTTGCACAACAATGTTATATATATTGTAGCCCTGAACGGAGAGATTAAAAGCCCACCCTGTGCTCTCCAACGTGCTCCAGTTTGAAATGTAAGGTGAGAGCATTCAGCTACAAAATACAACTTCACTGCTAGGTGTTACTAAATACTGCATTCTCCTCTTTCGAGGGAGTCGACCACACAACACAGCAGCTCGTTGGATTGCGACTTGCTGGAGGCATAAACTCTGCCTCTCTCGTGTTTGCAGATGGGACGAGTCTTTTAGTGATCGCACCGATGCCTGATCGAGTGTTTGTGGTGTTAGTTGTAATTGTAGATGATGCTCGATTGGTCAAACTCTTGTCAGCAGGATATTGGTACAGTGGCCCCACCCCATGATTGTTGCTGCACACACTCGGACTCCACCGTCCACCTCTGTAGTTTAGACCTAATTGGAATTATGAAGTGAGCTTCACAGGTGGATCTTAACTGATGTTTGTCTGTCAACTTTGACATTTTCCTTTTGAGGTGCTCATGGATACATATTGGTGTAGAGTGGAAAAAAAAAATACCCCACAAAGAAATTACTTAAAATGAGACGAAAGGCAAGCAGCTACTGCTAATTTCAAGGCTACTTATAATTACCCACGTCTGTAACCGTTTAACAATGAGACCTATTAAGTGTGCTCTTGTATCCTGTCCGAATCCTCCGTGGCTTAATCCACAATCATGCTCAACGAAAGCATCTGCATTCGGAGACGGGACGATATTTAGATATAAATAGCACAGTTAAGTCACTATAAGCTATAAGGTAGCTAAATTCAGTCAGTGCATTAGTGAGGTTATTGCGGACATAATTAAATATGCATCAGGCTTTTTTAGTCACAGTTGAAAAACAAAACGAGCTATGACCTGACAGCCATTCCCAGTGGAGAGCTGCGTGGCGTGTGGTTGCCTCGCCTTTGCGTGTGCTGCAGTTCAGCCCTGTATTAATGGCTACATGTGCATGCAAAGTGTCGATTGATTGTGCAGACTCACACCTCTGCGTTTTCTCATTTTCTCTTCGGTGGAAGAGATACAGAAATGATTAACTCTGACATTCAGCACATGTAAAAGGCTGATGCATACCAATATTCTGAGAGCGGGAGACCTAGACCGGAGAGCCTGTGGCTGAGTCAGACTACAGCCAAAGTTTGCTGTCAATTTAATTTACCATTACTTCTCTAACATTGTTAAATTCATCATTCAATTTTAGTTTATTCGCAACAGAGCTTAAGCCAGAGACACTCTCTGGTACTGGACAATTGGATAAGCAGATTTACTTTCACACAAAAAAAATAAAAACAATAAAATATGTATTTTATTGCTTTTTATGTCAAAACAATTTCCCTGTTGCCGGGTCATTATTACGTTAAACACAGACAGGACCCCGAACATCATCAACTTAATAGTGACAATGCACTTTAATGGCTTATCCTTTCTTCCTTTATCCCCATTCATACAGACATATTTACATTGGTGGGTGTAATCCATGCTGTCTGTTGCCAGCTGCTGGCACTGAGTCTACAATGTGATGATCATTGCAGCCAAACTACAGATGTCATTGACTAAATTCATGCCCTGTCTATGGCATTATGTTGCCATTTTGAAGACCATGATCATATAGCACGAGTCTCATGTGCTAAGCGTTTTCACAGCAATTTTTAACCATGGCGGCCCAACAGAGGAGAGTGCTCGCTGCCATGTCTACAGAAAGACCCAGATGCCAGTGGTGTCCACAGCATGGCCCATGATATATCGTATGAAACTGTATTGTATATCACAGATGTATTCAGAGCAACAATGTGGAAAACACAACTTTTGGAGTAATACAGCGTTTTTTTTTTTCAGGTGTTCAAACCTGCACTGTATAATGAGCACCCATTGAGTTGTGAAAGGCTGTTTGGGCAGACCCAGTTGATGGGTAATACAATGTATAAACTGCGATGGTCAGGGTGGCTATGAATTCAGACTTTGAATATTCGAAGCATGAACTCGTTTTCAGACAAAAATATAGAATTCCCCATATTCCCGAATCCACTGTGAGTGAGAACATACATCATTAAAGTTTATATTCCAGAATAGAAGCTCTTAAGTAATACAGCCTTGACAGGACATAACTTTGCTCTTAGCAGCTTTGCAGATTGAGAGCCTCTGATATGCTCCATGAACTAATCATATCTCCCCATTGTGCAAGTCGAGCTGCTGTCAGACTCATTCTCCCACAGCAAGTTACTGACTCGAGAGTGTAATGAGCAATTCTGTCCCCGTTCTTCCTCGCCAATCATGTGTCACTAGATCCAACCACAGTTTCCACCCCCCCATATACAGAAGAAGTGGAAGTAATCCCACAGTTGTGGCATTAATGATTGGTGTTGTTCTGTCGGCAGAAGTCATTTAAAGTCTTGCTGGAGTTTTTATATAACCTTTATTAACCACTCTTCTATTCACATATTTTTAAGGAGTAGTTCCATTAGAGAGTAGCCCAGGGTCGACTCAGGTAGAGACCGTGGAGGAGATTGTGGCAATGTACTTGGTGAATTTTGCTATTTGTCCTTGTACCCTAGTGAAATAGCATCATGTAACAGCTGATACTGTGTTTGTTCTCTCCTTTCCACGAGCCTTAGATTTACCGTTAATCAATTGTATTGTACGATGATAATAGTACCTCGAGTACATCTAGAAGTAGCTCACTTGAAGAGTTGGAAACCCTTTTATTTTTCTCCCAACTTCAGAGTTCAACGGACTGCTAAGCTTAAACGCTTTTACTCGGGAAGCTTGTGACTTTGCAACTCGTCTGAAGTGCCTTCCAAGTGAATGGAACTTCAGGTTGTCAGCAGTCTCTCTCCAGGACAGGGTTGTTAATTTTCCCATTTGAAGTTGGGCGGTGTAATTGTCTGAGATGATAAAAATAGTTGCAAACACCAGAGTCAGCTGATCAGTGTGGGTTAACTCACCTTAACATACAGCTCACCTCATGTTCCTGCAGAGTGAGAGTGTGGGTGTTGCAGGCTGGTTGAGGCTGCAGGTCGGTTCCAGTTCTTTTAACCTCCAATCATGCAGGGAAGTGGTTCAGCTCCACAGTGTGAACGCTGACACTGTTGTTGGTGCTGCCTCTGCAGTGGGTTATATCCTGAGTCTGCTGTATCAGATGGGACTAATGATAGTTGAGCATATGACTGTATCGCATAGAATTCAAAATCAATTCTGCCGTTAAAGTTGAAGAATCTGATATCACATATGAATAGAATCAAGAGCATTTGTACTTTTATTCTGCTTTTCGGTTCATAGTCTTGTGTGTGTTCACGTACGTTCATGCAAGTGCTTTCATTGAAAAATGGAAAACAAGAGCTGAATAGCTGGAATAGTTGCTTTCATTTTGGGATGTTGTCATTGGAAACAGCTGTTGTACGCGGCTAGTTCAGTGTCACGAATATTATAATCTCAATCTAAATCTATTCAGTTGATCCAGAATTGTCACCAAACTCAGAAGAATCAACGACTTCACAGTAATTTTGTGTATATTCGGAATAAAAAACTATTGGCTCTGTCATTAGCAATGCAATGTAATGTAATCAACAAGTCAACCATGTACTTATAGTACTTATATGTGTCAAATCTGCTGCTACGTAATGTTTCTTTATTCCGTCATAGCAGAACTGCATATCAATATCTGAATTTGGTTAACAGACAATACTTTCCTGTGGTCAGTGTGATGGATTTGGAGTAAATGGGTGAAAAGCCATGCCTGCGCTGTGTGGCGTGCTCGTGGTCAGCAGTAATCAGTATCTATTGACAGAGGTCTGAGGAGGGACAAACCGTAAATCAGCCACCAGGTGTTGGTGGGGGGAATGTGCCGGAACAAAAGGTCAGAGCTGCGGCAGCTCCGTCTTTCAACCTACTGCACTGAAATGATTTGATGCTAATGGATGCCAACACATTGTTGCCAGATCGGCGGTGCACCTTTAAAGGTCCTGGAGTCGGTCCCACTGAGACAAAGGAGCACAGACAGCCAACTATTCATCGCCCTCTCCTTGTACACAGGTGACGACCCTGGTGAACACCAGCAACAAAGGGCCGTCCGGGAAGAAGAAGGGCCGCTCCAAGAAGGCCCACGTCCTGGCCGTGTCCGTGGAGCAGGCCACCCAGAACTTTCTGGAGAAGGGCGAGCAGATTGCCAAAGACAGCCAGGACCTTAAAGAGGAGCTCATCGCTGCTGTGGAGGATGTTCGTAAGCAAGGTGAGTTTGATGAATGTACTTTTATGTACCCGTGCTATATCATAATATAGTTTTGATCAGTTCAGATAACTGCAATGTCACTGTGAAATATCCCTGTGTTTTTGCCACCAGACATCTCGTAATTCCTCTTTGCCCGGAGCAATGTTAATATTGCTTTCCGCCTCCACAGACCAATATCTGAGCCACATATTAGATCTATAGTGTAGTATATGATGGAGCTTCACTTTAAACTTTCTGGAGCGTCATTCATCATCAGTCGAGGGTGGCTCACCTGCTGTCAGTTCCTTCGGGACTCCGCCTGTTGTGAAGACTTTATCTTTTCGTTTTTGTTTTTCTCGTGAACCTTCAGAAGACACCCTCCCTCTGCAGTTGTTTGTATTTAGGGTTTTCAGAGATCCAATTTGAATGCTATCGGACGTCTGTCTGTGGGTGTTGGATAATTGCCTTGGACCGTAACCTAGGAACAATGATCATCGCAAACTTTAGATTTGATCCTAAAAATAAATCACACCTGTAAATACTGTCAGCATCTTCTAAACTGTCGGATTCCCTGTTCCATGTTTAATCCTGCATTCAAACTACAGTAATTGTTTGATTCAGCTCAGCGGTCTGGATTTTATTGATTTTTTAAAACATGGCGTGATCAAAACACTTGAGGTGGAATGGTGGTGGTTTTTAATGTTACTTTCAATTCATGTTATAAAGGGGGTTATATTTCCGTCACAACTAAATTTGAGGTCTTGTAAACAGTAAGGGGGGGTGGTGGTTTTTTGGGAGTTTCACTCTTAGGAGAGCATCATGTCGTAAAAAGTCAAATGTCTATTCACTTAACACAGTCTTTAATGGCATAGGACCTAAATTTGACACTCGGGATCGTTTAAATGTCGTTGAAACGCCTGGATTTAAATCTTCATTTCAACCAATCCCACTCCATCTTGCTGGGACGTTGAACTCAGAAGGGGAAGTTGTTTGCGACTCCCTAAATTTGTGTCTCTGCGCTCTGTGTGAGTCAGTGAATCTCAATGTGTGTCTAAATTTTGTTGCCCAGAATGGAATTGGACTCCCTTGTCAATAACTACGTCAGCAGAAAAGAGCAAGATGCAGCTCAGTGTGTGTTGGTCGTATCCCTCGTCCTGCACTGTCAGCTGCGCTTGACCGCTGCTGCTGTCGACCACTGACGTGGCTGCGCTGGCACACACACACACACACACACACACGCACACACACACACACACACACACACACACGTCTGTTGGTGCGTGAAATAGACCGTCGCCACCACAGCAGACATTAGGAAGGACAACATCCTGCCATCCTGATTTCTGAGCCAAATCCTCGAGAGGTGTTGTATTAAGTGTTGGGCGGGGGGGGAGGGGGGGGGGACTCTATCGCTTATAAGCACTCCAAACTGGATCATGCCGTATGCAGGACACTTTTATTCACTCACGCTGACGATAAACCGAGTTGAGGAATTATCACGTCGCTCTCCTCCTCTTATCGATTTCTCTCTTCCCTTCCTGCAGGAGAGACGATGCGTATTGCCTCGTCAGAGTTCGCCGATGACCCGTGCTCCTCTGTGAAACGTGGCACAATGGTCAGGGCGGCCCGTGCCCTGCTCTCCGCCGTCACCCGCTTACTCATCCTCGCCGACATGGCCGATGTCATGAGGCTGCTGGCCCACCTTAAAATCGTAAGAGAAGAAAATTTGGTTTAGCTGAGCAGTGTGGTTTCTGTTGATGTGAAAGGTGCAACATGTAGGACTCTGTCCGATAATGAACTTGCATGTTGTAATTGAATGTTTCTCACTTCACCCGTTCCATCCAAGCCTGTTTGAGAATCTATTGTAGCCTTCAGTTATTGTAAAATACTCAAAAGGTGCAAAATGGCATCTTTGTGGAGAGGCCCTTGTTTTATATATATATATATATATATATATTTATCATTCCAATTTAAGAAAAACATTAATGTGCATATCCAGTTGATTATACTCATTGTAAACTCATATAAACAGGGTAATTGTCAACCATGATTTCACCCAACTCATATGCTTTAGAACTTTAAATGTATGATCATATCATATATCATATCAACTTTATTTATGAAGCACTTTAAACAGCCACAACTGGACAGAGAGCTGCACATAAACAGAATAGAACATAAGACATAAAATAAAAGAACAATAAAAGATAACAACAAAACACTAAAACAAGAGCAGTCTCATGTTGGGTTGAAGGCCAAGGAGTAAAAATGGGTTTTTAGATGAGTTTTAAAAATGATCAAATGCATCCCATCATTTGATTAGTAAATTATCCCCCGAGCATATGGATGTGTATTATTATTATTATTATTATTATTGTTATTGTTATTATTATTATTATTAGTATCATTGTTATTGTTATTGTTATTGTTATTGTTATTGTTATTGTTATTATTATTATTATTGTTGTTATTATTATAAATATGATAATATCATTCTATCTTATTATTATTCCTAAAATATATACCATTTACATTTATAGGTCCACGTTTTTATTCGGAGTCATCCAGAATTGGCAAACAGTGACATTTCATCATAATTGAGGGACAGTACAGGTCGTACCACATTGCTTTGAAGGGAAGAATGGGATGTCAGGTCACCTCCAACATACACCCCCCCCCCCCAGATGTCACTGAATCCTACACCGTCTGTCTGACTCCAGCATGGGGGATGTAGCAGGGTTTGCGAGTGTGTGTTATGTGGGGATGTAGCTGCTGTCACAAGTGTGAGGGGCAACAACGTCGATGTTCATGTAGATATAATGAACATGTCACCGAATGTCAGACTCCCCCAAATGTATTATTAAACGCGGCATGCTGTGTGCACTTAAAGGATCGCAGACGTGAGAGAGATGGGACTTCCTGCTGACACAGCATGTTCCGTCGTCACGTCCTCGGCAAACATTAGCATATACAACACGCGATGTGATTGCACCGTATCATTATCCTACCCCGGCGCCTTGTTGTGATCCACTGCGTAACACATCCCATCCCGAGCACTCTATGCAGCGCCGCCGTATGAAGACGTTTGACTTTCCCCTCCGTCATTTTGGAGACGGCTTTGGGCTTTGAAAGAGAAGCTAAAACTGGGTGTGCTGAAGAATGATACGCAATTGGTATAATCAGAAACAAACGAATGGCGGGATGCACCTTCCGTCACTTTTCCTCCCTCCAACACACTGACACAGACGCACACTCACACTCAGAGTCCTTTATTCCAGCTTCATTCTGGAGGCCCACCGAGGGGCTTAACTCAAGCCAGCATAATCCCCGCCATCAAAGGCCACTTAAAAGTTATCTCTCTCTCTCTCTCCTCTCTTTTCCATTGCATCTTGTGCGGCACTTTCATTAGGGATAGAAATGGGTTTAGAATCAGAATGTACCCGCAGTTGGAATGGAGCCTGCAGGAATGGGACCCCTTAGAATTGCACAAATCATTTGCCACAGTTAAAGGTGCAGTGTGTGCGATTTGGTGACGTCTAGTGGGGAAGTTACACGTTGTGTCCATCGCCTCGCCCTCGCCCTTCCGAGCATGCGGGAAGACTTATGGTCGATTTCAGTTGTCATTCAAACTTGTGAAGATGTTAAGTGTGTCCACTCCGGGCTACTGTAAAAAACATGGCGGCCCCCATAGAGAGGACCCCCCTCCTCCCTCGTGTAAATACACGTCAATGTGCTCATTTAAAGGTAATGGGAACAAAAATACAGTTGGGTGATTATGAAAATGTTAGTTTGTAATTGTGTTGTCATATTTCTTTCTGCTGGTAGAGGTGACAAAAATGATCGAGTATAAAAAAAAAACATGCTTATTTATCGTAAGAGCAAGTTTCTATAAAAATGTAGGATTGAATGCATATTTGATGCTTGTATGTTTTTTTTTCTCCGTTGTTTATTTGTGTGCTTGTGTGTGCGTCTCATGTTTGTTTTTGTGTTTGCGTGCCATGTTTGACAGGTAGAGGAGGCTCTGGAGGGTGTGAAGAATGCAACTAATGAGCAGGACCTGGCCAACCGCTTCAAGGAGTTCGGGAAGGAGATGGTGAAGCTGAACTACGTGGCAGCCCGCAGACAGCAGGTACAGAAACTGTTTGTTAGAGGAAGAAGAAGAAAAAACCCCAAAAAAAACCCTCTCCTGACTCACATGTCCTGTTCAGAGGAAGGGAGAGATCCCAGGAGAACAGTCAGACATAAGTGGAGTAATAATGTTCTAATCTGAGGCAAAAGGGTGTGAAGGGGTTGAAGACACACTTGCACCAAGTTTGAACTAAGCTGCCTCGAGATGCCGGAAGGCATCGCTTTTTACAGAGAGACTTATGATGAACAAGACCTTACTGAGTGACGAGCAAGAGGTTTTTTTTTAGAGTCAGCCGAAAAACATGATGATTATAAATTTTAATTCGTTATTTTCTGCTCTCTCCACATTTCTCTGACCTGTCGTGGGTTGTGTGTGTTTTTGTGTGTGGGAAGTATTTTCTATTTAAAAAACCTAAATGTAAAAAATCCTTTTTTCAGAGGCTGCCGAAACGAACTTGTCTTACCCATTTTCCCATTAAGCTCGCATCAGTTGACTAGACGTTTACTAGATAAGCTTGGAGCGGTCGACCAGTCACAAGAGAAGGGGTCGGCTGGCCAATCAGAGGAGACTGGGCTTTTCTGTGAGGGAGGGGTTAGAGCGTTTTTTCGGGGAGAGAGTGAATACGGGAACTAAACCGGTGGACAGTCCAAGGAAACTAAGCCAACCATCTGAGACTGTCTTCATGTTCTAGTAGTGACACCGATTTGAATGTATGTATTCAGAGAGTACATGCTTTGGAAGCACCTTTTTAATGCAACAATTTACAAGTGAATCATGAAGAACAGACAAAGAAAACTTAAAGTATTCTAGAGTGGTGTAAAGTTAAACACATGCAGAGGGAACACATGGTGGAATAGGCCGTTCAATTGTAGTCAGTTAATTTTCTGCTCCAAGTTCCTCAGGTTGAACGGTTCAAGACAGGGACACTGACCGTAGCACTTCTGTCACCTTTGCTCTACCAGATGATAGATAACAGGGCCCTCTGTTCGAGTTTCAAGCTGAAAAGTAATTAGGATACTCAGCCAAGCAGTGTCATGGCATCCTGTGTCTCACAAGCCAAGGGTAATAATTTAGATTAAAGTCTTAAACGTGCCGTTTGCTTGCAGAGGCAGGATAAAGTAGAGGGGGAATCAGCCATCTGGCAGTCCCTTTTCTGAATGCCCTGAATGTTCACAGTCGTGATTTTGTCAATGTGTGCAGTCCAGTGATCCAGCATCAGTCATTGTTTTAAGATCCATCCCAAAAGAAAATCTGATGCTACACCTTAGATGAAGGGAAGATGTATTTGATCCAAGCATAGAACCCTGTTGCATCCCTTACCTGTAGATGATATTGTTGAATTCCATTCAATTCAGTTCAATTGACATAGGCATTTTCAAATCTCTGTGCGAGTCCGAACATGGCACCGACACTGTCACACATTGGCAAAACACACAGTTTATATCAAGTTTTTCCTCTTTTTTTTTTTTTTACAATGATAGACATAGTTTAGAAAACCATACAAAATGACTTTTATTCAGGTATAGCGAAAAAAGGAACTCATTCCTTCTGCTGTAATCAGCTAAATGACCACTTCAGTGCTTTTTTGAAACAGTTGGTCAGCAAATAACAATGTGTTCTATTTTTTTTCTTATATGCCTCCTGGCATGACATCTTTTTTTCTACAGTGAAGTGTCATGTTGGAAAGTGTCCATCCGGCTGAATTGTCCCAGTGCGTAACATTGAGGCCAGGGTTTGGTGAACTGCTGACACTGCCCTAACTTTGTGTGGTTGGAACAAAACCAATTCATCATTTGGAGTGTTTACGTTTTTGCACCGACATGAGTTTTGTGTTTCGTCCTCTCTATTGTGAAATAATAGTTACACCAAAATACATTTCCTTTCTTTTGAGGGAGCGAACGGAATGTTACTTTAGAGCGTCTCTTTAAATTCACAGGAACTCAAAGACCCCCAGTGTCGAGATGAGATGGCAGCTGCTCGTGGGGCCCTGAAGAAGAACGCCACCATGTTGTACACTGCCTCCCAGGCCTTCCTGCGCCACCCAGATGTGGCGGCGACACGTGCCAACAGGGACTACGTGTTCAAGCAGGTGCAGGAAGCCATCGGGGGCATCTCCAGCGCCGCCCAGGCCACCTCGCCCACCGATGAGAAGCATGGCCACGCCGGCATCGGAGAACTGGCTGCCGCCCTCAATGAATTTGATGTAAGTGAGGAAAAACATTTTTGACAACTTCCTGTCCAATGCGCAAGATGTGTTAAGGTATTTTCATTTATTTATTTATTTATTTATTTATTTTAACGAAAACACAAATGACCACAAGGTGTCTCTAATGTTTATATGGCACTCATCCCTGCATGGAAACATCTCCACTTCCCGAGACACAGCCATCGCACAGCACCGGCCGTGCTTATCCACACCACTTTACTCAGACTGACATTGCTGGTGCATCTACAAGGGCTCTCACGCTCAGACTGTTAATATTGAAATATTCCCTCAATGCATCACTCATTGTTTTCGGTCTCCCTCAGACACACACGCATGCACCCAGACACACGTTACTCTCAACCCACACCGAAGCCCTGGGCGCGTTTAGAGATTCAACGTGTCGTTTTTGCCTCTTTGACACTTTCTTTTGGGGGCTCAGTCGAAGCAAAGGTTGCTGGTCCAAAACTAGTGTGACCCATGCTGTAATGTCACAGGCTGCAGCTCTAGCGTGTGCTGATAGAAACACCCTGTGACCCAGACCTCTGGATAAGTGGTCCACACTGACATGACATGACATGACTTTCTCTTTCAGGTCATTTTTTCATTTTTTCTTGATTTTTTAATCCATACCATGCCACAAGGTCCACACTAAGTTGTCTCCATATAAAACCCTCTGCTGCCATCTAGTGGCTTCATATTGGTAGTGAATAATAATGCAACGCTTACAGACAAATGAGTTGCTTTCAGCCGTTTTGACGTCGACGTGTGGACATTGAGGTGGTCCTGGGTGGTGGCATCAGATCCTGCGTTTGAGGGTGAAAGCAGAATTCTGATTGCTATATCACGTCCTGTCATCCCGTCCATTCAATATATACGGTTGTACAGTACTCTGCTCATCATTGCTGATGCAAAATCTTCAGATTGGTCGGAAATTCCCTCATTCAACTGTCTTTCTTGCGATTGGGGACATTTTTGTTCAGGCAAAGCAAAGGAGACTTACATTTTGAGGGCTACTCGCATAGACGTTGGTAATGAAAACACTCGCAGTTATGAGCTACATTTCCTGATGCATCGAAAAAATCGTGTCCATTTCATCCAATCCAAAACTCTTCTTTGCCTACAAATTCCAAACACAGTGATTCAATGATAATATGAACACAGCCCCTGAGAAGGCTGCTCTGTGCCAGTGTGTTCTCTCCTCAAGGTTGCTATTGTGCAGTATTTGAATGACCTCTTGTGGGAAGATGTGTTCTCTGCAAGTGTTGTGCACAATACACACAGGCAATAATAGGAGGCATCAAAACAAACGCGAGCACTAGATTCTTGTTGTGATTGAACAAGTTGAACAGCGATCCCGCACAAGGCCGTGGCCTTGAATAATAACTGCCGCTTTGTTTTCATATAAAACAGCTTTGTTTTTTTGTTTTTTTAAAGATCTGACTGTGACGCAGCTCTGCAGACGGGCAGAGGTTCAAAACGATGAACTGCTCTATGCTTAACCCTCTGTGTTCGCCTGAAGCGAGCACGTGTTGAATACTTGCTCAGACGATGGGCCGATCCTCCCTGCAGAGTAATGCCCGAATATGCCCAAGTATAAAGGATGACACTGCCGAGATTTGGTGTGTGCGCATCACTGCGGTTCAGGTGGTTCGGTTAGAAGGGGAAGGAGTCTGTAATGCAGCTTTTTCCAATTAGAATTCAATCAAATTCAATTAGCCTCATAAACAAGGCCCGGGACCCCCACTGACACTGACTCTCTCCCCGCCCCCACAGACACTATGCGTTACATTAACGCACAGTCATTTTTTATTTTTCAAATCTTTATATTTTATATTTATATTAAGGCTGCTGCTACATTTTGCACTATTCACTTTTTAACTTTTTAACTTTTCCTTACTTTTTTAGCTTTTTCCTCTTTTTTTTCGAATACGTTTTACTTCTCACTCCTATTAGCATTAGTATATGTTAAATGTATGCACCAACTCACCACAGCAAATTCCTGGCATGTGAAAACAGCTTGGCGAATAAAGAGATAAAGAGATTCTGAATCTCACAACATGTTTAATTTGTCCATTTAGGGCTTTTTATAAAAACATGGTGGTGCGACTGTACAGTCTACCCCCTCCTAAAGTGTATGTAGGTTAAAAACCTAAACAGTTCCTACATTCCAATGATGTAAATGATTGAAAACATCGTTAGGGTTATTTTATATTCAGCTCCTGACGATTCCTGGTATAGCTATTATTCTGCATACTGTATCTTTTGAAGATGTAGCTGCATGTAAAATGACTAATTGCTTGGTATCCACCCACACACTCACCCATCCATCCATCCATCCTTCCATCCATCCATTCATTCCATTCACCCATCCATCCCATCCATTTTACCTTGTAAACTGGAGTAAGCCTGGCACTTATTTTAGTCAAATACAATTTGTCCCCGCTGCCGAACAGAAATCAACATTTCCCAGCCTCACGCAGACTTTTGGGGCCATTCATTCCCACATAAATGCAGATTTGTGACTAAAGAGACTCTCAAATTGATATCAGTCTCACACCCACTCGGGTGAGTCATTTCCACCGCGCTGTAAACACTGAAGAAGTGAACATATGATACTGTACTTTCAATATCCTTTATATTAATGTGCACAAATCAGTGAGCCTTCTGGATCCCATGCCATGTGGTTTACATCTCATTCCCACGATGGGTAACACTTGCTGAAGATTCAGTATGTTTGCAGCTCTCATTTGCTTCCATTTAAAAAATAAATAAAGATGAACACATCCTCTCCACTGCTCCTGAACTAAAGTGCAGCCCGTGACACCAAGCTCAGAATTCGATGTTTTATTTTTTTTTAAATGCTGGGCACAGACGCAGGTCTCCAAAGTGAAAGGGCAGTTATGAAAAAGACAAGAAATAATGGATGACCCTGTCTGTGCTTTCTTTTCTTTTTCTATTTTTTTTTTTGTTCAACTGACATCCAGAATTACTTTGAATGAGTCAGCTTAGGACGCCGAGGTACAAAATCTATTCGGGGGGAAAAGGTGAGGTCGGCTTCGGCTCGAATTCACTCAATTCCAGCGTCGTCTGGCATATGAATAAGAGGCAGCACGAACCAGCCCTCCACCTCTTACGTTTCACAGCTCCCCATCAAACACATCAGAGGGTTTTCGTCCGTCTGCACCCAGCACAATGTGGCGAGTTTGGCTGATACCAGTTACTGGCTTTAATATCAACAGTTCTCCCTAAAATTTGATTCAGTCTGAGTTTGTAATGAGGCGCCACGTCCCTGAGCCAATTCCTCTCAACACACCAGCATACACCGAATTAGGTGAGAAGACTCGAGCGTGTTTATTAAAGCGCCGTCTGCCTGAGATATTGTCAGTCGAGGAAAATTAATTTGCTTTGAAACCTTGTTCTGACATAAGAAACTCGATTTTTTTCTCCTGCGTAAAGTTTTTTTTTTTCCTCTGAGAATGTTTTGCACAACTTTTTTGGATAAGATTGAGGTGCATGTGGAACTTTGAAAGAGCCAGTGAGCAAGGCATGCATATCACTGCTAGTTAGCCTAGCATTAGCATGTAACATGCCAGTCTAGGGGTCAGGGCCAGTATCAGTGTCAATTACCAGTAGTCAATGTACCTAATGACTGATCTTGTTGTTGTTGTCAAAATCTAAAATATCTTTATGCAAATTCTATCCAGAACTTAAATATTCAACATCAAACATTAAAAAAATAAAAAAAGAAGGAATCAGATTAGCTCTCATTCTGAATAGTTCTTAGGAGA